>LTAE01004528.1:10753-31981 GCA_001647135.1 Pontederia paniculata | reverse complement strand
TGTTTTAGAAGTGCTCGCATCTTGATCTGCCAGAGGCTGAAACTGTTCCTTCCGGTGAACTTCTCGATCTTCACGTCGTGCGACGTCATCTCTTCGTCTAATGGAGGATCGCCAATGAACCTCGCGGCTCTGATACTAGTTTGTTGTGGATATGAGACAAGAGAGAGAGAGAGAGAGAGAGAGAGAGAGAGAGAGAGAGAGAGAGAGAGAGAAGAGCGCACACAGAAGAAGACACGAGATTACGAGGTTCACCCTTAACTGGGCTACGTCCTCGGTCGGCGGCTGAGAGTTTCTTTGATGGAGAAGATAATAGATGATTACAAGATACTGAATAACTCAAATTCTAGGGAGTTTATATAGGGACTCCCAATACAAAATAGGAAACTAAAACCCTAGAGTTGTCTAGGTTTCAGTGGCTCCGCCCCCGAGCCCCCGCAGGGGATCCCCCGTAGACCCCCCTCAGGCTCGCTGACCGGGTAGCAAGACCCCCGTATTGGGATGGGCGGCTTCTCCACCCCAATTATTCGAGCGGCTGTGATGCATTGGAGGGGGGCACCATATAGGATTGATCACTGGATTAAGATTCAATGCATTATCAACATCAAAAGTTGTGATATAATGTGTAAATATTACATACATATATATTTATAAATATATGTAATATAAAATAATAGGGTTAGAATTAAATTTAAATTTCTTAAATTCAAAATTAAATGGGTCGATTTCTTAAGCAATCAGATCATATCTCAGTGCAGATATATATATTTCGGATCAATTTTTTTTTGAAAAATTATGTCAGATTGGACTGAAATGTCTAGGCCGTTCCGAGTCATGCTCAAACTTAATTTTAAATAAAAATTTTATTTTAAAAATAATTTCTTTGAAATCTTTTTCATAGCACGAGCATTTGAAAGGAATTTATTTTAAAGAAAAAATATTGACAATAGTTAGGTTATAAGTATGACTTTGAAAGGCTTCAAAAGACTTTGGAGCATCGGTCCACCCAATTCAACCTTGCGAAAATAAGATAAGATTGACGTCAGAAAGAAAAAAAAGAAGCATTTAACCATTACAGCCTTTAGTGTCCCAATTCTTTTTTTTTTCCAACATGAGTGGAAAATTTATGCTCTTGGACATTGTCTGTGAGGTCTGTACACATTGAATCTGAACTTCGTTTTATCAAGCTTCAAGCAGTGAAATTTGCACCATGGGCCATGGCATATGGGTTATCAAAATTTCCGGCTGAGCTAAGCGGGCTATCCGATGACCAGCTCTCGACATGCATGCGGCTCAACCCGATAACCACCAGTTGATATCATTATGGAAGCAATTCGCCTTCCGGAAATCTAGTTTGTGAAATCTTCCGGTTCTAATCAGCAATCTAAACTAATATTGGTAAATTTCGCCCACCAAATTTCACATGATCTTCAACTATCATGGAAGTAGTATAGTAATCTCTGCATAGTGCACGCACTGAAAAATATTATGACTAGCAAAAGCAAAGTGAGTAACAAATATAAACAGCTTCAAAGAATGAGATATTTAATATCGTGAGTGTCACAAGAAGCTGAAAGGATTGATACACCATGATAGATTACAAAAGAAATAGAAAGAAAAGGTCAACTCCAAATAGAAGGTTATGTACAATTTACAGCATTTATTGTCAATTCCAAATAGAAGGCTATGTACAAGTTACAGCATTTAGAGGTCACCAACAATATCAACAGTATCCTCCAATCTAATAGCTTCCCAGCTTCCCCAGACTACAGAGCTGTGATCACAATACTTTTGCTACGACACGGCAAGAAGTCCAGAATGCTGTGGAGGTTGCTCTAAGTAGTATTGGATTTTGATATATGCTGAAATGACAATGAAAATAGCAATGGTCTATAAACTGGTAAGGAACAAAATTTTGTTGTTTCTAAACTCTTGTGGTTGTATAAGGGAACAAAGAAGCTATCATCGGTGACCAGAGAAAAAAAATGTTATTGTCTGCAACAAAAATGAGATCTCCCTAGCTTAGCTCGATAGGACTAATATTACTTTACCGTGGTAATTATGACAGTTGATAATGTTGGAAACGTAAAGATATACATCTACAATGAAACATCAAGCAGGCAACTTACCCAATAGCAGTTGCACCCCAGGATGCCACACTGTAAACAAACTTACTTCCATCCCATGCCTTTTGAAATTTACTCTTCTTCTTCTTCACAGAGAATGTTTTGCTAAGGGCTTCAGAAGAGAAGAAACAGGATGTCAAATTTAACATCATAATTTTCACAGATAGATGAAGTCCATTAATAAAGGAAAAAAAAAACAAGTGGTAGAAGCAAGCACCTTTTTGGAGATGTGTAGGTGTTAAATCCTGCAAAACAAAGCTTTAATTATGAATTCTCAGGACAAATGCATCATTACCAGAGTAAAAAAGAATGAGAAAAGGCCTATGTCCATTTTAACAGAAACCTAAATATAACTGACTAGCAGAAAAGCAATTACAACTTTGAAACCACCAATGTCAACTTAGTTAATTCCACTGGAAAAGGAAACGCCGACTTGATTAAATGCAGTAAAGTTTTCACTGACATGAAGCAAGATAAATTTTCACATTGATAATTTTGTGAATTCATAGGATATATGTGTCAATATCCGAGTAGTAAAGGAAAAGAGAAGGCTTATGACAAGTTTGAAAATCAGCAAGTAATTGATAGAAACGTAAGTATTGATGACCGGAAAAGCAATCACAACTTTGAAACAGTCAATGAAAACTTGAACTTGGTTAATTCCATTGGAAAAGAATATGGAAACTTAAAGCTCATTGATGAGAAGATAAACAGAATTTTCACATTTACAATGTTATGAATTCATAGGACATGTATCAATATCCAGAGTAGTAAAGAAAAAGAGAAGGCTTATGACAAGTTTGGAAATCAGCAAGTAACTGATAGAAACCTAAGTATTGACGATTGGAAAAGCAATCAAAACTTTAAAACAATCAATGCAAACTTGAACTTAGTTAATTCCACTGGAAAAGGAAATGACAACTTAGTTAAATAAAACAAAATTTCCATTGATGAAAAGATAGTAAGAATTTTCAAATTTATAATTATACGAATCAGTAGGGCATATGTATCAATATCCAAAGTAGAAAAGAAAATAAATGTCCTATGTCAAATTTGGAAAGTTAAATAGAAACCTAAGTATAACTGATGAAAAAGATATCACAACTTTGAAACTACCAATGTCATTCTGCTGGAAAAGAAAATGCCAACTTGGTCAAATGAAATAGAATTTTCATTGATGTGAAAAAAATAGACAGAATTTTCACGCTTACAATTTATGAATTCGTAGGAGATGCACATCATTATTCAAAGTAGGGGGGAGCATGGATCCGACCCGTGAACCTGATCGATCCGACGGAATCCAAAATGTTTCGGATCAAAACCTAACACGGCCCGAAAAGTTTTGGATCAGGTACCGATCGAAAGCGTTGTAACCCAACAACCCAATACTTGACCCGATTGACCCGAAAAATATGAATAATAATAGTTATTTTATATAAAAAATAAGTAATATCTAGATAATTTTGTACTTATTAGTATTATTTTCGATTGCATGCACTTATTATTCTTAATCTTATGTATTTCAGTTATTTGTATTTTTTTATTTAATTTTAAATGTATTATTCTTAAAAATAAGCCCAAGTCCTTTTCTGGGCCTGGACCAGATCCAACATGGTGTCTTAACCTGACCCATTTTTCCTTTTTGGTCGGGTCTGGGTTTGCTACAAATCCGACCTGACCCGATATCACCCCTAATCCAGCGTAGAAAAGAAAAGGAAAAGACCCATGTCAAGTCTGGAAATCAGCAAGTAATTAGTAGAAACATAAGTATGGTTGATTAATGGGAAAGCTCATAACTTTAGAACTACCAATGCCAACTTGGTCAATTCCACCAGAACAGGAAATGCCAACTTGGTTAAATGAAATATAACTTTCGTTGACATAAAGCAAAATAAAATTTCACATTTAATTTCCATAGTTTGGTAATACACCATATCTCCGTCATAACTAAGAAAATATTGTCCAAGCGGGTCTTATGCTACTTTTAAGTAATCCAAACACTTTCATATGCTAGTTATTTGATTATCATTTACATGGGAAGATATAACTGAACATATTTGAGTCTAACTCACATTTCGAGTGCCATCAGATAAAACAAATGTCAAGAAATAATGCAGTATGCAGCAAGCAGAGCTCGACTTAAAATAAGCAGAAACAGAGTTCCGTATATGAAAAAAAGCCAACTGCCATGTGGGTGTTTGTTGGTATATTTGATAAACCGTATCTGCCCGTCTTTCATGGAAATTTTCACAGGTTTTGGTGGAAAGTAAGACAATACGCTTTTCACAATCAGATGTTAGAAGATGGTTCTTCCAGAGCTTGCCAAAGATTTTACTAGAGCATCATAATTGGATTTCAAATGCAAGAGACAAAAGACATACTTTCGTTTGCTTTAGTGATAAAAGGTAAGCAGCCATGAAAGTTGCAATTCCATCCACTATGTCCTCTTGTTTAACAAGTATATAACCATCTTGTTCAGAATCACTATCACCATCAATATTGTCTTCCCGAATATCAGTGGCTGTAATCATGTCCCAAGATGCAGTGTCATCTGTCATCATAACACAAGTGCTATAAGCAACTATAACTTTTACTTGAGTAGAAAATCATTCTTTGGCTGCATGGATCTTTAGCAAAAATAAACTTGGCACAACTGAAATGGAGACAATTTGCAATCTAGAGATAGAAACAAAATAATCAACTTTTCAAAAATTTAAAGCCTACCGAAAGTTCCATTGGAAACTGCAAAGTCTTTGCTCCCAAGCTTTTCAAGAAAGTCAGGTGATTCAACTTTAGATTTGAGAAGTTCACATAACTGCATAAGGAGAATGGCTACTTTAACTTCTCCATGAATCTTTATCAAAATTGTTGTATGGTATTGCCATAAAGAAACATTCGAACGAGACCACATATATATTGAAGGAAGTACAATAACATAGATATGCCTACTAATGGTTCTATGTAACCTAAGTTGGTTGGCTTCTTACAAACAAACAAGTTCTTAGTTTTCATGGCATTTGTTGGCACCCCCAATATTCGAGTAATCCATGGTCATTCTTAGACCGGCACAGGTGGTTACTTTGAAAAATTTGCAGGTGAATATTCATTTATATCATCTAAGGAGAAGAGATGTCCAAATTGAAATAGAGACGACAAGACTAAAGATATTCCAATTTTTAACCCCAAATTTTCCTGATATATTCTACTTTCTTCAATGATAAAAAAAGACATGTAGGAGCCTGTATGTTGACGCCACCAAGCCTCAATAATGAGAAGGTTAGAACTCAAAGATGCAGAAGAAGGTACTTTTATCATGAAATTTTGGTCTCAACTCGCTTATAGATAGTTCCTCCAGTTCTCTATTGATTTAAGGTTAGAACCAAGAGTTAGGATTGATAACATACCTAAATAAACTGCATCCAAAAGCAAAATAAAACAAGAAAAAAATCGAAACAGGAAGATAAATTTTGGTTAAATAAATTTGATCCCCTTTCACCTCGTCGGACTCGTACCCATCGGCGGCAACGGAGCTCAGCGAAGAGTCTTCAATCGCCCGTTCCCCCTTCGCCGGCGCCTTCACCCCTTCTAACGCATCGAGGGCGGGATCGGCGCCCTCGAGCAGCTCGAGGGCCCTCTGGCACTGCTCGAGCATCTGGCGGAGCGTCCTCCTGCTCACCCGCAGCTGGTCCTTGTCCTGCACCTCCAGAATCGCCTTCGGCGGCGCCGGCGAGTCCATGCCGCCGGAACGGGAATCTTGGGGGAAGGTTAACGAAGGTTAAATCTCCCCTTTCTTCTGGTTTGGTTTGCTATTTTTTTGTCGCTCTTTCTTGCTTCGTTTCATAGATTCCTTTCCTTCTTCTTCGCTTAAACACGCTTCTCAGTTCCCATTGGCTACTTGGTTGCTTCCAACACTGTCTATTGTCTAATTTGGTCTCTGGCCAAAATCCAACACTGCGTCTTGTTCCTTTTTTTTTTCTTCATCCACTTTTTAAATATTAAGATGGAATCCGTCGTCTTTTTATATTAGCCAAGTTTTGTTTTCACAACTGTGACATAAGTCATCTTAGATCATGATCTTTAAAATCAATTACTATTAGTTCTTTGTTCTTAAATTGAAATTTATTATAGGAAATTTGCATAAAAAAGTAACAACTTTTATTTATTGTGAATATAATTCATTGTTTTGTTTATTAGATAAAAATATCAACTTATAATTTTTTTTGTCAAGTCTAATGTAAATTTTTATTATTGAACGAAAATGCAAAAAAAAATTATTTTTTTTTCATATTTATCCTCATAATATTTTAAAAGAAATATTAAGCATGATATTCTAAGTTCGGAAAGTGAATACTATATGTAACGTCTTCGAATCCATATTCCGCAACGTGATAGAATATAAACTTGGAGACGCCACGATAATACTATTTTGATTTGACTTTGATCAAAAGACTAGTCAACACATTATGCGGAAGCAATACTTTAAAACAAAACTCAATTAATAATCTAGCTAAATAAAACATCCTACTTACATATGTTTAGAATAAAAAAATAAAACTAATTAAAACTTAGTAGAGACTAATTCGACTCAAGTTAGACTTCTATTACGTGCAAGTCTTCACATTATGACAACATGCATCATCAATGTCATCATATATTTATCATTATCTCTCTTGCATGTAGGATCAAAAGCAAAAAATATGATATCACATGAGCTATAAAAGCACAATATTTAAATAAAAAAACATATATAAAAATATGATAAAGATCAATTAAACAACAATACTATTTTTTCTGTACTTTACCTCTTTATCTTTCCATTACCTATTTTCAATTGTAATGATCTCAATAATAATTTAATTGTAAGAATCTCAATTGCATTGTTGCGAGCATTTAATAATTATGAAGGTCATTGGCTTTGTTCCCCCGGTGCCATTAAGTTTAGCTAAGTTTGAAGAAAATCATTATAAAATAGTAATCATTGTTCCTGAAGGAATCCAATTGAATTAGTAGAAAACTTTTACAATTATTTCTAAAGGAACTCAATTAACAATTGAATTAGTAAAATCATGTTTGCACTTATTCCTAAAGGAACCCTATTGAACTAGTAGGGACTTGTTTTACCATTGTACATAAAGGAACACAATTCTCCCGCGGCAGGGAACCAATTCATCCTTTTCATGCTCAATTCAATCAAATGCAATATTTATTGTAGATCATATTATAATGAAAATTTAGGTTTCATACTATATGCATCAATCAATACTTAATATAGTAAAGTAGGATAAAGCAAGAAGAATTTAATTTGGCAGCGAAAACATGGCTCGCGTCCTATCGAACACGGTTCGTGTTTGTCGGGACACGATCGGTGTTAAATTCAGGCACGGTTCATTCCTTGTTCATCGATTATTTTTCTCAGTCATGACATAGCTTGGTTAACAAAGGACACAGTCTGTGTCATGTGCGTGCGGTATGGGATCGAGGCGGGCTCATCCGCGTTCAATTTGATTTCAATTTATCTCCAGACGCAGACGATGCTCAGAATATACATAATCATAATTCTTTGTTCCTTTTGTATCTTAAGTATAAACTATATTATTTGTACAATCTAACACCCAGAAATTTCATGAAATAGAAATAAATAATAAAAAGAATAAAAGGAAATATATGGTAAGATAAGATGGTATATAATAAGTATTAGGAAAAAAAGTAAGAATCAAAGTTAAATTATTATCATAATCTTTTAATATTCTTAATCCTACCCAAATTAGTTTAAGAGACTCGTAATCACAAGTGAAATTATAATATCCTTGACTTAATTCGCATAAGATGACATGTGTTACTGTCACATTATCTGATTAAGATGTATTATGATAATCGTGTTGAGATAGAAGCTTCAACCTTAATAGTCGGAGCACTGAAAATACCGGAATTTCACTTAAGCATGAAAATATAATTTTCAAAAAATATAAAAATTAAAAAGATAAAGTCCCGATAATTGTTCTCATATGTTAAAGTACACTAAACATGATTTTGAACAAATTTTAGGAGAAATTTTACTTAGGTGAAATGAATGTGCAAAAATAAAAATATGTAAAACGATCAATTTTATTTTTCGGTCAAAAATTTAGATTTTGATTCTTTTAAAAAAATTATAAATATTTTCTTTGAATTTAAATGGAGTTAGTTTCTTATTTACATGTAATGTCTTAAGTAAATGAATAAGTAAAAAAAATATCAATGCATTACATGTAAATAATATTAACTTGGTGGTCAAATCTCTCAACCTTTTGTCCGACTCTTAAGTCGGTATCTCAGATGGATAAGAACTAACTCTCACCTTTTTTACCATCTATATTCACTCATCTATCATCCCCATGCTCGAAACCTAGAAGAAAATCAATGACTAGACACTTGAGTTCTACTTAAACTTAGTTAAGAGGAAAATTTAGAGTTTTCACCATAAAATAAGTAGTTAACTTTTATTCTATGAATTTTCTCTTCAAATTTTGATTAACCAAGGGTTTCTCTGATTATGGGTTAGTCTCATGTTCTACCAAATTTCACTAATTATGGACCATATCAAAGTCAAGATTTCTATTGTGTATAACACACCCTTAACTGAAAAAAAAAACTTTGTTGAAACTTCATAAGACTTGTTTGATAACTTCAGGTCCTCCAAAAATTATAAAACTCTGTGTTATATCCTCCTTTAAATCTATTTTCCATAGACTTTGGAAGTGAATTAATCAAAATTTTATATTAGAAGTTATGACTAAATGATTAAGACACACTCTTGTTATTTTCTGAAATAGTTTGTCTCAATTCTAGATTCTACAATAAATAATAATCACAGAACGAGCTCAGGATATTTTTATGTCACACACTAATGGAAGTATACTTTCAAATCCAATTGAAATTACAATCATAGGCTATGTAAAGTGGAAGTTATCATTTTTACAGGTATATCACACAGTCTATCACGACTCTGAGATGGAACAAAACATAAGCAAATCTTTGAATTTTCTGAGACCTCCTAAAAAAGGTAATACTTTGATGTTTATATGAGTTCAACTTATGGAAGTACAATTTCATTTAAAATTGGAATGGATTAATTATCATATGTATTTTGTGAGATATGAGTTAAATATTCAACATTACTCAGTCCGCCAGAACAGATAAATGGAACATAATAGTGCCATCTTTTTTTAATTTTCCATGGTTATTATAAAATAAGTTACAGTATAATATTTATATTAATTGAACATCCAAGAGTCTACTTCTTGATAAAAATTGTATTAACAGAATATGTTGTGTTTCTTAATTGTTATGAATTTTATAATTGACACTGGTTAATCTACCATGTGCAAAATGATGTTGAAAATTATGCAACTATATTTCTATATGCATTGCAAGTGTTTTTGGATAGGTTATATATGAATTCATCAAATAAATGAATTGCTAATGCAATCATAAGTGATATGTTCTATGATGATATGGATACATGAAAAGATCATTTTTTTATCATGCATTTATATTTCCTTTGTCGGGATGATATATTTTCTGCAGGGACGATATAAAAACCCCGAGAGGAGTTATACAATATCCTATGAGATAATATATTTCTCGACAGGGATGATATGTACCCTAAGGGGTGATATGATATCTCTGATCAGCTAGTGATGTTGCATACATGCTTGCACAAGTGCATGACATATTACATGATATGATACGAATATGTGATATAATATGTTGCATACATAATTGCACAAGTGCATTACATGTTATATGATATGCTATGGAGATGTGATATGTTGGTGTTGATACATGTTCCAGTTTATCCTACGATATTATACATACGATATTTGATATGATATATGTTCATATTGGTTGTTCGAAATAAGTAGATGGTAATACATAGACTATGAATTTTCTACTTACTGAGTTTTGGTTTGCTCATAATGTAGTTTCCAATATTTTTCATATTAGTATCATGACCGTGCTTGGTGATCTTCTATAAGGATTGAAACACTTTTGCACGAGATAGATGTGAGACTTGGGTCTTTTTCTTTGGTCACTTTGTGAGGATGTACGTCTCCTCATGATGTATATATATTTTTGTATAAATATGTTATATGTTAATAAAAATGTTCTATAATGTATAAGTATAGTGTGGATTTGTCTCAGATCAATATATATTGTTAGTGTTATGGTTACAATTATCATGATATCTAAGTGAAATATCAAATGAATTATGACACACTTCCATCATATTATATTTTATCGATTGTTATAGGTCGCGACTTACGGATCAAATTAAGATTTGAACCAGGGTCACGACAGAAATAGGAGAAATTAAGATGACTTGGACTTGGATTAGGTCTAAAAAACCCCTTATAAATAGAAGGGTAGAGGAAAGGAGGCTCTCATCTTGGAGGACTAAAGGAAGGGGAAGACACGTGAGGGCGAGGAACACAATTTGAGAAAGAAGAAGAATGATTAACTAACCAAGGTATGTAACTGAGAGGATCAACTTTAGAGATTATCATATGTATATGACATATAGTTGTTATAGTTTAATACATGTATATAAAGTTATTATAATTTTTTACGGGGTGGATGGGATGGAGACGATGACCTACAATAGTCGACGAACGAACGCAGACCACGTTCGATAGAAAATTGACCATGTTCGCAGGTAAGGACGACCGCGATGGAAATATCGATCGTGTTTCACAGGAGAATATTGAAGCACCAAAAACGGACCATGTCGTCCCTTGACAGTGCATTGTTCCACCACAACATTGGAGAGTAATCGTATGATCATTATTGTTAGTTACATTACATACTAAAACTAGTTGTTCAATAGATAATGAAAAATAGAAGTCAATAGCATAATTTTATAAATGATGAAACTAGTAATGAATTATTTCTTAAGAGAAAATTGTACTCAATTTTATCTTTGTTGTTTTTAAATATAAATAATGTTGTACATATATTCTTCCACGATATCAAACTTAATAGTGGAGTCAAATGTGAGAAAAGTTCAAAATTTACGCTTTATAGTCCAATAAAAAAATAGGTTAAATGTGGTATACATGAAATAGTTTTTATTTCTTATTCCACAAATAAAATTTTAAATTATATGTTAGTGTCTAGAACTACCAGCATTTATTAATTGATGGTCATGTTAAACTTTAGTCAAATTGATAACTATAGAAATTGAGGGCACACCCACGAAATCATTAACGTACTTCTAGGCGTCCTTAAGTGAATTTCCCATATGGTAAAAATTACTCAACTTTCAAGAACTACGTTTGCAAATATAATAACTAACTTTGTAAGTGTGATCGTTATCAGTGGCGGAGCCTAAAAAATTTCGAGTGGCTTCACGAAATTAATATGGAATATATAAGAGAAACATAAATACCAAACAAAGGGTAGCTTTTAGGTTAAGATAAATACCATAAAATAATTAGATGATTAATAGCTTGAAGAGTGAAAAGGTAGAAATATTACTAATGGTCAATATACTTACTAATGTTAATATTATTTTTATGAAGATTTTACTTTTCAAACAAATATTAAAATGATATCATTAGTATCTTTATATTGCTAAAAATGTCTTATGAGATTATACTTAATTATAAATATGTCAAATTTATTTAAATTGATGGAATTATAAAAAATTGTAAATTTTAACTTGTAAGAAAAAAAAAATATAATTTATACAATAAGATTGTCAAACTTGATAGTAATAAAAATGAAAATTAAAATAAATGTCGTTAATATATTTATTACACTTAAAATAATAGCAATGAATTTAAATTATTTAATTGAATAGAAGAAGGGCAAATTGAAAAGAGAAAAGAAAAAAGCATTAACTAACAAAAATATGTAGAATATGCTAGGACTTAAAGAATTATATGAGCAATATAAAAAGCAGTAAACTTGCATAAAAAATGAGCAAATGAAGAGTTTCAAACCTTGAACCAATTATAAAGAGAACAACGCTTAAAATCAATTATGTTGAGCATGATATGGAAGATATATGATGGATCTTATTTAACGAGTGCCTATACTTGCATGCACTGGGAAGACACCTACCTTCGTTGTTGGTCGTTACGTCAAGTCTTTTATCATAATGACGCATTAGTATGTCATCATAACTTAAGTTCACACTCATCGAGGACGTATCTTCAAGATTTAACATCCACACAAGATTTTGTTTATCTTTGCATGAGTTAGATTACAATTTAGCTGTATTGTTTAGAATACATTGACATCGCCTTGCCCGCAATTTTTATGTCTTGAGCACTCGTCTTATATTTTTTAAACCAAGAAAATGAAGTGTTACATCACTTTCCCGCTCAAACTATTGTCAACCTTGGCAATTTCTTTATCATCACCATTATTTACTTTGTCATTGCTGCAGATTTCAACTTTACCTAGTCGTTATCTTTATGCTTCTTGGTTTCTTGTACTTCTGCTTTCAAGATTAGGCTTAATTTTCTTTCTGCCTTGCATATGCAATTCATTCATATGAATGCTTCTCCCATAACTTTTGTTTTTACAGGATGGGAAAGTCCTTTCTTTTTCGAAACAACTTATACAATATATCTTTAAGGATCATATTGCATCAAATGTGTCAAAACCTTATGTCGGTTAGGGGACATATTTTTTACCATAACCAAAGTTTTTTTGCATAATATATTTTATGAATTGGCACCGTACTCTAGTATTTTTGCCTAATGTCGTTTGTTTATTATGAAGTTTTTTTATTGTTTACTTACTCCACCCTAGGGGTGTTCGCTGGGTTGGATCTACCGATGAACATGACGATTCAAACCGATCCAATTTTTCGAACCAATGGATCGAGTAGACCGATGACCTAATCCAATCCAACCCTACCCAATGAAGATCGGGTTGGATTAGATTATGACTAATTTATCATCAACCCGACTCAGTCCAACTCGAACAAAATTAATCCGGTTGGGTCGGATCAAATTTGACCCGTGAACACCCCTAGTCCACCCTATGAGAAACTAAAGTGTGTCTTGTCATGTATTCATTTATTGAGTTTTCCTCGCACTTATATCACATGCTTGAATCAACACAACATTTTTATTTTGACATTTGTTAGAATACATGTCGATTCTATTTTTTTACTTAGTGCCTCATGATCCTATATTTAACTTTCTAGATAGCTACAAATGTTGCCTCCCCAAATTGTTGGTAGGCTGAGGGCATGCCAAATTTTATGAATCCAAAGCATCATGTCTTTTTGACTCGTCAATTTCAAAGAGCATCTTCCTTCAAAATAGTGCATTACCAATAATATGTCCAATAATGTCTTCAGGTCGATTCAGCCTATTGTAATCTAACTATGGATATATTTGCTAACATGATTTACTCAATATGGAGGTCAACGTTTTGGTCAATTCTTGTTTGGCATTTAAAAAATTAATCTATCCCGAAAAGGTCATTTATCATTGATGCTTTTCTTGAACAACTTTGGTTCAAATGCCGGACCAATGACCATCTATTTTGTTCATTCTATGTTAAATGCTTATTGGGTCAAGTTGGTCCAAAACGCTTTAGATTCTGGACAATTTTGTAACCATTTCAGGGGCTTCCGAATATAACAAAATTTATCTTTTAGACATCTTAATAACCTTCTAATTTTATTGTCATAGTGGTCCGACTTGGTCAAATATACTAGACACTTAACCATAGAATGTTCTAGTTTTTGTTGATATAAAAGGTCTTCTCAACTTGGTTAGATTCATTGACAAATTGGTCTTCAAAAAGTTTTTTAAGCATTCTTATTTCTAGATTTCGAGGGACATTTTGATTTGACCAAATGCACCAGCAAACTGGCCATGAAATATTCTTTGTGACATCTTGTTCTAAAGGTAGCAACAATTGATTTTGAATGTTTTTGTGACATCGTATTTCTCGATAAAAGGGCTTTCGATCAGATGCACCAACAATTGATGACTTAATGCTTTTTAATAATCCTAATTGTCAATTTTTAAAGTCAATGTTCACAAACCTTAATGAAGTTCACTTGGTCAGAACACACTAACAAACTGACTTAAATTTTATTTTGGACTTTTGGTATGCATTTTTTTTCAATTTAGATGTATCGATGTTCAAAACTACTACCAACTTAACTAACGGGTGTTCATATTAAACCTTAGTCAACTTGATGTTATAAAAAGCGAACTTAGAATTATAGTTTTTATCGACTTTGGAATACAATTATGCTAACCAAGTATTTGATACGAGGTTTATGTTTGTATTGTCTTTTCTTAATTAAAAAATGACGTCAGTTATCTTCTAAATGTGTTCTAATTTCATACAGATGTAACATATTATGGTGACACAAGTAAGATATATACAAAGCATTTTCGTATATCATATAAAATTTGATACGGTGAAAAAAGATTCGAGTCATATGGATTTCTCAATGAAAAAATTCATTAACTTTTAGAAAAAATAAATAATCTTATTGGCTTTTTTCAAATAATTTCTTCGAGGTCTGTAATTTTTTATATTGTAAGAATGTTAAGTGATATTTTGTTCTGCGAATTGACACAAATGATATATTTCATATTTTAATATAATCATTCTATTATTTTCATTAAGTTTGGTTCGCACAAGTGATTAGCAGAGTTGTGTTCAAGAGCTAATAATTTGAGATTCGATTATTAAAATTATTGATTTGATTAGAGAAATATTATTTTGCTCTTTATCTTCGATGCTACAGATATCGAAGATCTTGAGCGGGTAATAAACAATTCTACTATATAAAATCTGACATATATTTACATAATTAATATGTTAATTGAATAATTTTATGTATATTAGAAGATGTCCAAAATATATAAAAGATGATTTTATATTGTATTAGTTAAGTAGGGATTCTCGGTAGGATGAAGCCGGATTATAAAATCGAGAGGGGCAAAATATATTAATGTATAAATTTATTTAAAGATAGTTTAAAAATACTTCCTAAATGTATTCAATGAGTTATTTTCAAAAAACTCTATGTAAATTGAATAGGCATAATAGTTGGGATTCGGGGGATGGAGTCCCCAATTTTTTTTAGCTAATTGTCATATCGTTATTGTCTTAGTCAGAACTCAAAAGTTTTTTTTGGATACATTATGTACTTTATAAAAAAATAAAAAAAACTTTATGATAAGAGCCAATAGATCGTACGGAAATCGTGAAATTTATGTGTTTAACACTTTGGCATGATATTTTTCTTTCAATTTATCATAATATATAAGAGTAAATTATGTAATCTTAAATTATTATGCCTATTATTTTATTGAAAATGGAATATTTACTAGGAATATTTAATTATTATATTTGTTATTTCTTCTTAGTGACTCACTTTTTAAAACTTTTCTCTTCTTTATTTCGTATACTAGATATTAAAAGATATAGATCAAATTAATAAATAAATGTAAAAAAGATTTATATTTTCATTTGTGATTTTAGATATAGATTCAAAATGGTGGATAATAATAGACATAGATATCATACACTAAAATATTAGCGCATGCATTTTCTCTGATAAATAAATAATTATAGCATAATTTAGTTTATCAATTAACTAATATTATGCATTACTACATAGATTACAATATATGTTTGTGCCATCGTAGGGCCGCTTCATTATTATTATTATTATTATTATTATTATTATTATTATTATTATTATTATTATTATTATTATTATTATTATTATTATTATTATTATTATTATTATTATTATTATTATTATTATTAGAGTTTGAGCTTATTTTAAATTCGAATATTTATGAATATAGAACATTTTTATTAAAAAAACTCATCACTATAGTTAGTCGTATGATTCTGAATGTCAAATAGTAGTCCAAGCAAAGCCTAAAAAAATCTATGTGAGCTCATGTACATGTGGGGGCGAGAGGGACAAGAGGCTCTCATAGTTTTGCCCTAGCCACGGATGGTACTTGTTAGTGTAAAATTCACTAATATTTTTTTTCAAAATTAAAAAATCTAAAATTTTATATCAAGTTAAATCGTTTGCTTAGATTTCTCGATTTTTAAATTTTCTGCTTACATTCCAAATACACACACCCCATAAAGATTCATGATAATTTATAACTTAATATTTATATCAGAAAAGGAAAAAAAAAAGGAAACAGTGGGCATATATTTTTTACGATTTCCACATTAGTGTGCGAGAGTATATACTATGCGGTCGAACAGAAACGTAAAGCCGTCATCCTATTGTAATGTTCATGTACGCTATTCATTTTGTTCTGTGGTATCAAAATAACAATAAAACGAATTTGCTGCTAGGGTTATGATCGCTGGATTCCGGCAAGTAAACTTCAGCAAAGATATTAAGTAATCGAGCATACTTTTATTTTGATTATCTTAATATTTTCAACTGTAAATTCTTTTTATTCTTGTTTTTTGAGAAGAACAAATTTAGACCTCTGTCAGAATAGGAAAATTATGAAAAGGAGATAAACCAATTCTTTAAAATGAATTGAACTAACAAATGTTGCATATAACACGGACGTTCAATTTCAAATGGAAGTTAATATTCCGATGGCACAACCGGAAAAATAACTGATACCAGGTCAAACATTTTTTGGCACAGAAGGGATCTTGTGCCAAATACAAATTGGAACTAGATTCAAAAGATATTAAAATACGAGTTGCAAAGGTGAAATAGGCAAAGACAAAAGATCAGCATCCATTCTGTCCTGGTGAGTTTGGGTTCGATTCTCCACATGAATACACAATATTTACTAACCATAATGAGCTAATGAAACTTCTTAATTATTCATAACAATATCGATATCAAAAGCATTCATGACATTATTCAAGCTAGTGGTTTAAGCGACATAATTTGTTGCTTTATTATTCATAACATCAAACAGAACTAGTAACCATTTTGGTTTTCAGTTAAAGCAAAGCACTGGGTAGCTCAAGAGTATTATGCTAATATCCAGATCCACATAATTAAATCCTTAAAAAGTTTCCAAAATGGCATCCAACTTTTATGCCATCATTGAGCGTTGAGAACTTCGATCTCAAATACTAGGACTGAGTTCGGTTGAATTCCCCAAGCAGGAAAGCCACTAGCTCCATATGCATAGTCTGGAGTGCACTGTAACATTACCATAAGATATCAGCACAGGCTCAGATAAAAGGGCATGTAAGCATCTAACGGTAAAAAGGAGCAAGGAGAGGACGAAACAAGTAATTTTTAAGATTGGTACCCCAACTTTAGTTATGATCCCAAATTGGTACTCAAACCTTATTTTGTAACTTGTTGGTACTCCAACTATATAATCATTTCAGAATTGGTCCCCTTAATATCATAATATATTTTTGTTGATCTGGTAGTCACATCATGTGTCTTCATTAATATTTATTAATGTCATAATCAAACTAGTTAACATATAAATAAATCTCTCCAACTTAAAAAGATTACAAACATAAAATTAATAAATAGTTATTCAAAATCATTTTTTTTTTATTTTCGCTTTACTATTTTTTATATCAATAATTTTCTTAACTCATAGTGGTTCGCTTGCATGTGATTAATGTTGTTGCCACATCCCAACAAAAAATTATTTATGAAAAAAAAGATGTGGCTGCCACATCACCAAAAAATAGTTATAACATGTAAAAGGGATCAATTGTGAAAAGATTGTATAGTTGGGGGACTAATTAGTTACAAAATAAAATTTCGGTACCAATTTGGGATCATAAGTGAAGTTGGGGTTACCAATCTTGAAAATCACTTATGAAGAAACACACCTAATAACATAACAAAGTCTAACAAACAGTACCTCAAGACGTGCTATTTCTCCAACTTGCATATCCATCACACCTTCATCCCATCCTATAAGATGAAAAATTGACCCAATGTTTATCCATAGGATGACAAGAAAAAGTTGGTGCAACTTAGAATTGGGAGAGAAACATTGTCATAAATGGGAACCTGTGAAAATGAATGTCATAATGAAATGGATATAACAATCAATGTGTTGGCATCTTATAAGTAAAATGTGTGATTAAACTAAACCAAAAGTACCATATTTATTTGGCATAATTTTATCAGGTCATCCTCTTGTCAGTATCGACGTGTTCCAAACTTGTGAATGAATATACACCTTTTATAACACTTCCCAGTCCAATCTTGAATGTGAATGGCTGCTGGCCTGGATCTTTTGTGCTGAAATCAATAAAAGAAGCACGAAAAACAGTTTTTCCTCAAATGTCCTCGCAGGTGAAAGGAGAAAAATGTACATGAAAAATTACCTCCATAACTTTTGTGAAAGATCACCGTTCTTACCTGAAAGACAAAATACAAAAGGAAATAAAAACAATGATTAGATTTTCCACACAAGTTCGTCATACTTGCAAACATTGGCAAATAGAATGAATCTCAAAGAAAAGCATAAATCCACAAACAAGAATTTTTAGGTAATGAAGATCCATGATAAATTTAACTTGGAACTTTCTTTTCTGTTTGTTTTTTAGTTTTTTTCTGCTCTTTAAAGAATGAATTAGAAGTTCCTATCTTTCCACTTTAAAAGAGTGAAGGAAAAAAAATTGTAAACATGATAAATTAGCATAACGCACAAGTTCAATTTAAGAGGAACCCTTTTATAGTGCTACATACACCTCAGAAAATCAAACATAGATGTGAAAAATTAAACTACAAAATCCATCAATCATCTTCTAACGTCATAGCATATAATTGTTTCCTAAAGAGCTAACTTCTTTATAAAGAAATGGACGTGAATTCCATTTTGAGCAAAAGCAACATTATTATGTGGAAATTTACATCATGCCGAATCATGTAATTCACTTTTGTGACATGTCATATATTTAGAATCAATGAAACAATTCTCAAATGCAATCCTAAAGAGCTAAGCTCCTTGCTCATTGGGGGATAAATATCATATTCATCTTGTAATCACAATATTCTTACAATAATGGAACAGATTCCATATCAAATATAGTAAACAATAGAAAAAAGTTGTCATTGGTGCCATTGCCACTTCCTCTTGCCCACTCTTTCCCCTTCTATTTCATTTATGTTTCGTCATCTTCTTCTCTTCTTTTTACCTTCCAAATCAGTCAATAAGGTTGCATAAAAAAAATCAGTCAATAAGGGGATAATTTTCTACTCTATGCTCTATGGGAAAATGCTCAACACATCACTAGAATGTTGAAGATATGTTGTATATAAATACTTTAGTCTTGAAATAATTATTTGAATCTTCTAGGAACCATGAAGCATTCATCCTATAATTAGAGAAAATCTCAAGAAATTACCTTGAAAATTAACCTTCAATAAATGAGAAAATTATAAGAAAAAACTCACAAGATATCTGACCATAATGTGATACGGCAGAAGAAATCACATATTCAGTCAACCAACCAAATAACAAACTTGGTCTCAAAAGAACGAAAGCCTTGCTCCTTTGATAATGCGGTCCAAATCATTAATCATTCATTTCAAATCCTAACCATATGGTTCCAACTATCACAAATCATTAAACAAAAGTAGATCACTTAGATGCAGAGAAGAATCCAAGAACTACAGCAACCTTTAGTTTCGTTCGACTGCTGAATATTCCAAAACATGTCCTTATATCCATATTTTTTATATCAAGAATATAAATATGCGTCTTTTGTTAATCACTTGGATATTGGGCAAGATAATAGCTCATCTAATTTAATATCGAGAGGTCCTAAGATCAAATCCAACAAATTTTATATTAAAATAATTTCCTCATTCTAGTGGGCGAAACTAGATCGAAGTTGTCAACATCAAGTGGATCATCAAATTTATCATTTTGATACCAATACGTAACCACATAAGAAACCTAAACCGTCACCGCAATTCCTCATCTATATCTTCCATTTTACGAGCTCCACAAAACAGAAATAAAGGATTTTGAATTCAGTAGTCAACAACAGATGATCCGGATGCCAGATATAGAGATCAAACAAATGGCATATCATAAAAATAATATGCATCAGAGGTAAAATAAAAGTAGAAAGATAAAAGGAAAGGAAGAGAAGATACCGAAGCCGGTGCAGTGGACACTGACGTTTTGGCCCCTGACGGGTTTGGGGCCATAGCCGGCCTTGAGAACCTGCTTCTGTACACCCATCGCCGATCGCAGACAGACGTGTTCTCTCTCTCTCTCTCTCTCTCTCTCTCTCTCTCTAGTCACACTCTCTGATGTTGCCTATATCTGCTCGCTATTGCGAAGTGGAGCCCTAGAATAGCAATTGAACGTCTCGAAAGTTGGGCCGACTACTTGGCCCAACAAGAGAGCATGAATGAATCTTTATGTTTGAGCAATTACAGCCAAAATATTGATGAAAAATAATTTTGGGTTAATAAAGAAGTTATATACAGATTTTGGGAAAGATTTTACCTTTTGAGAAAAGGGTATATTTTTCTCTCTTATATAAAACTTCACACATGGTTTTCACTTATTTTTTTGTTATTAAAGAGGGCAAAATAAAATATATTTTTCACAAAAAAATCTCTGAGAAAGAAATTGGCTGCAAATTGGCAAAGCTCAAATATTATTTCATTCATGAACAAAAATATGCGTAGTTCACTTTTTTTGTATTTTCTTATGAAATGTAAAAAATATCAATTGTATTTTTATATTTTTCATATATTATCATTTTCTTATGAATAATTTTCATAATAGATTATTGATAATATAAACTTAAAATTATATGGACCTATTAGATTTTTTACTTATTTTAATACATAGAAGATGCAGATTGCTTATGAACTTAAAATTATCTGGACTTGCTTGTTTTGAATTATATTTTCGTAATAATTCAGATTTTCTAAGATAATTATGTTTTAAAATAAAGTTGACAATTTCCTATTCATTCTTTTAATTTTTTTGTAAATAAAACATAACACAACAATGAAACACACCATATAATAATGACAACACAATTATTATTATTATTATTATTATTATTATTATTATTATTATTATTATTATTATTATTATTATTATTATTATTATTATTATTATTATTA
>LTAE01004528.1:0-10722 GCA_001647135.1 Pontederia paniculata | reverse complement strand
TATTATTATTATTATTATTATTATTATTATTATTATTATTATTATTATTATTATTATTATTATTATTATTATTATTAGTAATAGTAGTAGTAGGAGTAGTAGTAGTTAATGATAATAATAAATATTATTTATATATATAAGCAAAATAGTCCCATGTGTCGATCCATAATACTTTATGCCACATGTCGCGTCCATAATTTTTATGCCACGTGTCACTCCTATCATTTTTTGAATAAAAAATAAAATAGCTTAAATAATATTTTTTAATTAATAAATTATTAAGAAGACTATTGGTATAAATATTTAGTTATGAATATGGATAGAATTTTACTTATCTTTAATCCCAATCTCACACCCAATAACACCTAATTGTTTATAAAAAGTAAGAGTTCTAAAGAGAATATGAAAATAATAATTATTTATAAAGAGTAATAATTCAAGTAAATTAAGAACCATAGCACAATTAATTCAATTAACTATTTATTTATAAAAGTAAGATTCCAGCAAAAATAAGAGTTATTTATAAAGAATTTAAATAACTATATAAAAAGTTCTAAATTTAAATTTTAACTTATTATTAGTTTTAGAATTATTGTTCCCCTGAAAAAGTAATAGACTAATTACCATTTAAAAAGATATTCAATGGAGGTGAAACAATTTCTACGTGTTTCATAGTGAAATACACATGATTAATCATCAATTTTTAAATATGTGATTCAGATTAAAATAACCTAAAATTATATTAAATTTCATATTAGTTAGATGGTTATAGATTATTTTAACCTAGATCACATATTTAAAAATTGATGAATTAATCATATAAGTGTTTTGTAGTGAAACGCGTGAAGAGGCGTTTCACCTCCATTAAATTCTTTAAAAAGAGTCTTAAATAAAATATTAAAATTTAAATTTATTAATATTTTCAAAAATTTTCTCCATGAAAATATAAAAAAAGAAATTAATATTTATTTTTAAGAGACCTAACTAAAGCAAATTAAGAAAATTCAAAAATCTAATTTTAAAATAACAATTGTTTAAAAAAATAATTGTTCAAAAGGGGTGCCAAGTAAGTTACAAAAAAGATTAGAATTTAATTTGTTAATATTTTCTCCACAGGCAAATAAAAAAGCAAGAAAATTGATTGTATTTTTTAAGACTTAACTATAGTAAATTAAGAAATTTTAAAATTTAATTGTTCAAAAGAAGTCCTAACTCAAATAAATTATTAAAAATATTAAACTTTTTATATTTTCACAATATTTTCTCCATGGTGAAATAAAAAAATAAGAAAATAATTATTATTTTAAAGAGTCCTAACTAAGGTAAATAAAAAGTACTAAAATTATAACTCAAAATAAAGAGTACATTAACAATTAATAAATAAATTAAATAGCTAAAGATATAATAATTATTGTAAAGTAAATTTAAGAAAGAAATTAAATTTAACTTTACAATTATTTTTGAAATTATGGCTTGTCAGATAATAATAATTATTATTTATTTTAATTAATAAGATATAAAATATAAAATTATATTTTATTATTTTTAAATATGAAATGAAAAAATATATTTTATTATATTTTTCATTTCTTTTAAATGACGTAATTATAAATGTCTAATATATATAATTATTTGATGAAAAAATAATAAGTTGATACATATAAAAAATATCCATAGAATTAAATTAGATATCTATTTAAATTATATTTTTATTATATAATGTTTTAGTTAAAATCATCATTAACTTATTCTTACATAATTAAGTAATTTATACTTTTAAGTACGAAAAATAATAATAAAATTATATTCATTACTGAATATTTTGGTAAAACATGTTTATTTATATTTTAACAAGACATTTCTATATTTTTAGTAAAAAAATTTAGTTGTTGTTGTAGTTTATAAAATTTTGCATTTGAATTTAACTTATTAAACAAAGGAGAGAATGAATTGGCTTAAAAAACAATAAATCTTAATTTACTTTTTTATTTTAACTTATTTTTTGTAATTTTTTTGTTTTGATATTAAGTCTTACTGTTAAATTTTGAATAATTGAATTAAGAAAATTTAATTATGATACTTATATTTATTAATCTTAATTTTATTCAATAAATATCTAATCTCTATATTTATTTATGATACATTTGTGGAATTGGGATATAAGACAGGTTAACTACTTTTTTTATTTGTGTTGATTTATATATTATAACATTTGTAAAGACTATAATTGATATAATAATATTACAGTAAGTTAACTATAATATTATAATTTATATTATATATTAATATTTTACATAAAGACTAAAATTTTATATTATGATAATTGAATTAAGATAATTTATATATTATAAATTTTGAAATATACATGCATTGCACGAGTTAATAGACTAGTAATATATAAATATATCAATAATTATTTATTATAACTATTATCAATTAAAATCACAAGAATTATACCTATAGATGTTATATTATTAACATTTCTAAAAGGATATTAGTTATTTTTTACGTTAATATGTGAATTTACGATATAAGTTTACATATTTTAATTAATTATATAAAATTTTCAACTTAATAATATTTATAAAGAATGCTTTAGTAGAAAATTGTATATTGTGTAGTAATCATTTTCTATAAATAAATATAATAATCTGAATTGTCAATTGAATTATTATTGTTACTATATATATATAGTAAATTAAGTTAATATGCACACTTAATAATTTAATAAGTGATAACTTTTTTATTATATAATATAAAATATTCTGTAATATTGAGAGATAATGCAACTATGTGTATGGACCAAATCAAATCATTACTTAATTTAGTAAGTATAATTATATTAATGACAAATGATTGACTATCAATATTTCGAAACCACTAAAATTTTTATGTCATTTATTAATCATTATGTATTAATTGAATTATTATTCACTATTAATTATTTAAATCTTTAGTCTATGAGCATATACTTGAGAGAGGGATGTTTGGGCTACACGTTGCTTGTGTCGCGATCAACTGATACCTTTTCTTAAAAGATGAAACTAAATTAATTAGGATGCAAAACCAGTAGTATCCAAGTACAAAATATTTAAGATGCCTAAAGGAGGGTTATCCTCCCAAAAATTGTCAGTTCACGATTGACGACCAAGTCATCAAAAAAATACACAACATTGTTGGCGCTACGAGGAATGTGAATACAATTTAGAATTTCAAAACATGAAAATAGATTGTAGATATCATCAAGCAGATATTGTATGCGTCATGGTGGCTTCAACTTGCGGTACAATATCTGAATGCGGATTTCACAATCTGATTTCACGATGAAGTTGTGGATGCCTTGATGATGACACTCCAGAAGGCCGGAATGAACACTTGATGCCTCGCTTTCCAAAGCATACTGAAAGATGGAATGGTAAGAACCTGCACAACCAAAGCTCGCATTAGCGGACCGAATGATAAAACTTGCTCCACCCAACTCATCAGGTCCAGTGAATGACCCATCATTATTCAGTTTGAACATAGATTGCGGCGGGGGCTTCCATTAACCTGGTTAGAGATGTTGGGTTGGTGGTGATGATGGTGGATCCCCGCATAATTATGATTTGGAAATTCATCGTAACAAGCCAGTGCCCGCCTCCAAACATCAGCCGCGGTTACTAGTTTGGAATTGAAGTGAATATCATTGTTGAGCCTCCAGATTTCCCATAAGCAGCAATCAAAGAGGGAAAAGAAGGAAAAGCAAGATGAGGGAGGAAGAGTGAATATCATTGTTGAGCCTCCAGATTTCCCATAAGCAGCAATCAAAAAGAGGAAAGAAGAAAAAGCAAGATGAGGGAGGAAGAGTGGATATCATTTTTTAGCCTCCAGATTTCCCATAAGCAGCAATCAAAGAGAGGAAAGAAGAAAAAGCAAGATGAGGGAAGATGAGGGAGGAAGAGTGGATATCATTTTTTAGCCTCCAGATTTCCCATAAGCAGCAATCAAAGAGAGGAAAGAAGAAAAAGCAAGATGAGGGAAGATGAGGGAGGAAGAGTGGATATCATTTTTTAGCCTCCAGATTTCCCATAAGCAGCAATCAAAGAGATGAAAGAAGAAAAAACATGATAAGGGAGGTAGGAGGCTACCCTTCAGGACTCAATCTCCGCTATCCCATGAAGACATATATTGAAATTGTAAACGAGCTTCAAACTAATTAATATCCCATGAAGACTCAATGAGCCATCTGCATAGTGCGCAGTTATGAGTAAGAGAAGGGTCAAAACACATTAGCATATCCTTTGTTGGCAATCTAAAGTGGGAAAAACTTAGAGAGAACCTCGAATTCTCCAATTTTTTTTCCAAATCGGTTGTCCAACGAACACATCGTTACAATTACACACTTCCAACTTCATATTTTTTTTTCATATTTTTACAAAGAACTCCAGAAGATTCTGAATCTTCCATATAATTTTATTTTTATGCTTTACTGGAATGGGTATAAGGCAATAAACTTTTTCTTCTCCTCTGCAATCTTGTAGAAGAGTCTATATAAGAAAGGGAAAGCAAAACAAGAAGGCTCAATTTTTATCTTGGTATATCATCCACTAATTTATTCTTAATTAATATTCGAAACTATTCGTGTTTATGTATAGAAATAAGGAAAAAAAAAGGTCAAGTGACAATTCATCTAAAGAAAGAAATTAGGAAACTCACTCAACTCTTATTGCCATCCAAGTTTCATGTGACAATTAGCATTTGGATTTGACAAAATTGTTTATTTATGGCATCACTATTAATGGTGCAATTATGCTCGATCATCATTGTTCGACCCAACTTAAACTTGTATCATGTATACATGAATTCCAATGCGTCCGCTATAGGTAACTTCCCAAGCCCAATTGATGTAAGAGGAGGATGATTCATAAAATGATTGATATATTTTTTCTCGTGATTAATATTAAATAGCGAATAATATTTTGATGAACAAATAATAATGTGATAACAATTAGATCTGATGGAACAATGGTTAGTAGTTTCATTAGTAAATTTAATAAAAAAACTATTTATCAAATATACTGTTCAGAATAATTTAGAAATACAAAAATGATATAATATATAATTTGTATCTTATCCGTAATTGAGATATTTGTTTGATTATCATGTAGCTCGTATTTAAATTTTGCATTTTGTTACTTATTGAAGCATTTCTTAAAAGTATTTGAGTATTATTTTGTGATATTAAAAAAATAATCATAGTAAAGTAACAAAATGAGTGTCTTAATTATGTGGATAAAAAATGCTATTGCAAGAAAAGGAGAGGTGAAGAGTTAAAAAAATTGAAATAAAATTAAATTATTGATAATACTTTGAATCATATTGAAAAATGTTTGTTCTTTAGATTCATTAAAGGGTATCACTAGAGGTAAGATAAGTTTATTTCTTATATTAAGAAGGTATATATATAAAATTTTCAAGGTTAGATCTAAGATAATGGTTTGTGTCATTAGAATCCTCTATAAAATTTTCTTCATCGACCGAGTACATAGCTCAATTGAAACTCATAAATTTTATGCGTGTTATTTTTGTCCATTTTATGTTTGCAACATTAATTTTCTAGAAAGTGCAAGTTAAATATTCAATTATCAATTATATCAACAATTCTATAAATACTTTCTTTTAAAAAGTTAGAAATATGATGGTGATATTTTTGTCCATTTGACCTGCTTCCCAATTTTATGGTTAATAGGTGCAGAATTCGATAAATAACATCATTAACCCCTTATAGAAGCCCAACCTTGCGCATCCCAGAATCGATCATGCGTGCCAAGGTGATTCCTCGATGAATCCACCCCCATAAAATATAAATTGAGGAGTAGTATTTTTCTCTCACCTCCTTCTCACTCTTCCTTTGATTTTGTGCACGTGTTAGGGTTTTTGGGCCGATGTCAAAGCTTCGAATCCCCGACGGAACTCTTGCTGGATGGCGATCGGGTTGCTAGCGATGAGCAGTATTCCATACGACGATGGATCAGTAGATCGGCGTCAACAGAGCAAGAGACGAGAGGGAAACAAGATACGAGGAGTAAAAAGCATGACAAAGGCAAGAAGACGGGAAAAAGAAACCATCGATTTGAGCTCTTGATCGCTCCAAGAAGGCTGAGGCCGGTTTTTATTCTCCAGATAACTCCTTTCTCCCTTCTGCAGTATTTACACTTGTTTTACATCTGATATTTTTTGACATTTTCCTCCTTTCTCCCTCTTTCTCTAACTCGTGTTTACATATGGTTTTATTATTATTTTTTCACAATACAACATCATCAAAATGTGATGGTTTCCCTTGTTGGCTTCTTTTTCTCCTCTTCCTTCTTTTGTTACTCTTGTTCTTATTACTTCTGCTTCTTCTGCGACTGCTTTTGCTGTGTCTACTACTTCTTTTTTTGCTTTTTATATATTTTGTTCCTTTTCTTTACCTGCTCCTCTTCTTCACATAGTTGCTGCAGGGGCATAGTATGTCCTCCCTCCGTTGAAGAAATAACATCGTCCTCGATGTTGAAATTCGAGTATGCAAGCCGAAAGGTTGTTAGGTCTTTCCAAGTAGCTTCCTCAGGTGCCTTTCTAGACCATTGGACAAAGACCTGAGATAAAAATGACCATGTCGTTCGATTATAATAGTAGAAATGATAACACAGGGAAAAAACATCGGACCTTGATACGAAGAAAAATCCGGTAGGGACACATCGGTATCCAAGTTTCTAGACCTTTTTTTTAATTTGGAGATGTGGAATATCGGATGTATCTTCAAAGTAGTGGGTAGAGTTAAATCATATGCAACATTTCCAATTCATTTCCTAATAGGAAAGGGTCATAGAACTTAAGAAAGAGTTTAGAAGACCCTCGTTTAGCCAATACAGGTTGTTTATAACATTGTAGTTTGACAAATGCGAAATCGCCAACCTAAAAGTCCTTGTCCGTCCTTTGGGAATCTACCAGACTCTTCATACGATGCTGAGCTTTAACAAGTTTAGCTTTAGAACATTTAACACTTCATCCATGTTAGACAATTCTAAATTCACTACCTCTGCATTAGAATGATCACATATATAAGTTGGAATAGCAGGTGACTTCCGACCATATACTATCTCAAAAGG
The DNA here is from genome assembly GCA_001647135.1 of Pontederia paniculata. Classification (NCBI taxonomy): domain Eukaryota; kingdom Viridiplantae; phylum Streptophyta; class Magnoliopsida; order Commelinales; family Pontederiaceae; genus Pontederia; species Pontederia paniculata. Next base: position 3,592 of record LTAE01004528.1, on the reverse strand, counting down.
TGTTAGCTTTGTACTAGTATGAAAAGAAGTGCTAAAAGAGTATTCAGCCCAAGTCAAATACTTGGCCCAAGTATTAGGTTGATGTATTACGAAACATCGTAGATACTATTGCATGCATTAGTTTAACACCTCAGCCTGTCCATCAGATTGAGGATGGTAAACCGAACTCATGTGCAGTCTAGTTTCAATAAGACGAAAAAGCTCCTTCTAAAATTGACTTAGAAAGATAGGATCCCTATATGATACTATAGTCCGTGGAAACCTATGCAGTTTGACCACCATGTCGATGAACAACCTTGTCACTCGATGAGTTGTGTAGTGAGTAGGCAAAGCACCAAAATGACAATACTTACTAAGCATGTCAACTACCACACAAACCACTATGAATCCTCCTGAGACTGGTAAGATGTGACAAAGTCCATAGAGATGTCTTCCTATATTCTGTCAGCTATCGCCAACGGTTGGAGTACAGAAGTAGAGAAGTATAATATTTGATTTGTTGACAAATCTTACAAGCCCACACAAAAGTCTTAATTGTCTTCTTCATTCCATTCCACACAAACTCCTCACTGATTCGTTTATATGTTTTGAGGAACCCTAGATGCTCGTCCACTAGCATTTCATGAAACTCATTTAAGAGATTAGGAATCATCGATGAGTTAGGGATAAGAAAATTGTGGTTACCTTTATATAGTAATCCAACTTTTAAGGTCAATCCTATCAAAGCTCTCGTCCCTCCACCACTTGTTGCATCATCTATCTCAATTGCTTGCAAGTGTCATAGTCCAATCTAATCTGATCAATTATATAAATGACATGAATTTATCATTCCACATAATTCCACATCTAAAATAGCTTGCCGATAAATAGCATAGACAATTTTGTTATCTGGTCCATGTTTATAAACAATAGAAAAATCATACCACAAGAGTTTTGCTACATATTGTTGTTGTTCTAACATCTGAACAACTTGAGTTAGTATCTCCTTGATATTTCGATGATCAATACGAACAATGAAATGTTGCCCTAACAAGTACTGTCTCCACTTCCTAACTTCTTCCACACCCGGACATAAACTAAAGGTCTTTGCATATTAGGAGTCAAATTTTTATTGTAATAACAAACATGGTGATTGTTATGTAGCAAGACAACTCCTATTCTCATTCTTGAGGCATCAATTTCAATAATAAAACCTTTAGAAAAATTGGATCGCTTAAGAATGGGTGCAGTAACCAACACCTCTTTCAATTTATTGGAAGGTTTAATAGCCTCTTTTAACCATTTGAAAGCATATCTCTTGAGTAGGTCTGTGAGAGGGTTTGTGATAGTTGCATACCCTTTTACAAACCGGTAGATAATAGCTTGTCAAGCCTAAAAAGCTCTCAGCTGCTTGATAGTACTAGGGATAGGTCATTCCTAGACATCGACAATTTTACTGTTGTCCAGTTCTACTCCCACCTGAGAAACAACATGGCCCAAGTACTAGATTTTGGTTTGAGGAAAACAACACTTACTTCTCTTCACATAGAAATAATTCTCTTTTAGGCATTATAATGTGACTATGAGGTGATATAAATGGGACTCCAGATCTTTATTGTAAACTAAAATATCATCAAAAAGACACAATGATGAACATTCTCAAATAAGAAGCAAATAACCTCTTCATAATTGCATGAAAAGTTGAAGGTGCATTAGTGAGCCCAAAAGGCATACTAAGAACTCATAATGTCCTTCATGAGTATGAAAAGTTGTCTTTCCCACGTCCTCATGATTCATTCGTATATGATGATACCCTACTCTTAAGTCCAATTTGGAAAAATACTCCTTGTAATTCGTATAACATTTCATTAATAGTGGGTATAGGGAATTTATCTTTACTTGGGATATTGACTAAAGCCCTGTAATCCACACAAAATCTTCACATTCCATCATTTTTCTTAACCAATAATACTTGTGACGAAAAATGACTAGAACTATATTGGATTATGCCTTGTTCCAATATTTCCTTGACAAATTTTTCAATTTCATTCTTTTGAATGTGTGGGTACCTATAAGGTCTCACATTCATAGGCTTGCTTTCATCAATTAAGTGTATTTGATGTTGAACATCTCTAAAAGATGGTAGGAATGAGGGACTTGCAACACATAATCAAACTGATTAAGGATATGTTCAATATGCTCATCTATTAGTTTTGGCTCATTCCTATCAATCCCTCCAACAACTATTAGTTGATAACATCTCATAATGTCGTTGGTCTAATGTTGAGTTGCTAACTCTTGAGTTTTGTGTACCTCTCCCTTGTGTTGCACTTGATCTCCTTGCTACTGGAAAATCATAGTTAACTCTTTGTAATCCATAGCATGCCAATACTTGATCGAATCTGGAGGGAGGGATAAAACGACCCCAGAGAGAAAAGCATGACAAACTATAGGTCCCAACTTCTATAACCAATGCACTTGTAATACCATAACAGCCCTCTCAATTGGTAGAACATAAAAGTTGTCTTGAAACCTTTGGTTCTAACTTGAAAATTCTATCTACCCGCATTTCCCTTCACACATTAGTTTTTCCCCCATTTCCTATCATAACAATGAAATAGGCAAATGGGTTGATGAGTAACCTCAACCTCCTAACAACCATTCCCAATATAAACTTACGAGTTGACCCACTATCAATCAAAATGGTAATAGTGTCTGCCCACATTTCCTGTCAACCATAGTGTTTGCGACAAAATCACCCCGCACAAAGCATACAAACTCATTTTCAATGTATCACTTGTTGTTTCAAAAATTCTTGCCTTCTTATTCACACTGTCTTGTTCCTCTTCTTCTGCCATTAGAATAAAAAAATTGTGTTTACACATTCCTCTGTTAAATTTTTCATCACAATTATAACATAGGTTCTTCTCTCATCTGCTTATAATCTCAATTAGGGTTAGTTTCTTGAGGGGTAAAGTGGCAATTTCATTAGATGTCTTAGGTCTCCTGAACTAGATTGCACAATATTTGAAGTAGAAGAATAGTTTGCCTTATCAGATGATAGATAGGAATGACCTGAGATACTGGTTTAGTAAGAGTATTAATCGTATAGTTTACTGGCTTAGTCACCTGACTCCTATTGTTTCTTGTCTCAGAGAATTTTTCCTCCTGCAATTTAGCAAATCCAATCACTTGCATGAGAGTCGTAGGTTGAAAACTTTGAACTTTTCGTCTCATTGTTGGCTTCAATCCGGAAATGAAACAAGAAAGTAGAAAAGTTTCCGAAATTCCAATCACCCGTCTAAACTTCTTGTCTGATTGTTGGAAAGCCTTTCGAACTGTGACTGGTACTATTGAACAGTTCCTGACAACATTAACTTGGAAAGATCCCCTTGGAAATCTTTAAACTCTTATGTCCCGAATTTGACCTCCAAAGCCTTCACAAACTGTGACCAGGAACTAAGTTGCTTATTTTTATACATCCATTGATACCACTACAAAGTCAGACCTTCAAACTTAAATGCAACCACTGTAATCCGATTTTACTCAGCCACCTCATAGAAATCCAATAATTGTTCTACTTTGAAGTTTCGTCCGAGTGGTCTCCCCCACC
>LTAE01004527.1:1473-31990 GCA_001647135.1 Pontederia paniculata | reverse complement strand
CCCCCCCCTCTTGGTGTCATTTCAGATCCTACAGGGATGTCATGGATGGGTTCATGAAGGCAACAGGGTATGATCCCTATGCAGAACCCCTTTTTGATAATTACAAAGGGGGAAAAAACAATCAGAGAAGTTAAGTAACCCCATGAAGGGAAGAGAACAATAACAGTCAGAGTAGTGAATCTGCACCCCCAAAAGAAGAGGTTCAAGAGGAGGGAAATAGGGAGCTCCTTGAAGAAGAAGCTCAGGGTGAATCTTAGGGTCATGACTATCAGAGAGCTCAAGAAGAAGAAAATGGACATGGTGGTAATCTTCAAGATCAAAGGGAAGTTGCTGCAAGAGAGGAAATTATTGATCAAGATATTGATCTTCAAAATGTAGGAGTTGATCAAGAAAGAAATTTTGCACTAGAAGAAGAAGTTGGTCAAACAACCATTGAGATGCAAGTTGGCCAAGAAATCACTGAGATGCAAGCTGGACAGGGAACTACTGAAGCAGCAACTAAGAGAAATGGAATAGAAGACAAATTTCAAGAGCTATTTGCTGAACAAGAGAGTGAGATTAGCACTTTGTTGACAGATGCAGTGAACATAATTCTAGAGGAAACAACAAATGCTACTAAGGATATAGCTGGAAGTTCAACACATGCTCCCTCTGAAAAGAAGTTTGGTAAAAGCTTCAAGAGGAAGAAGAATAAGGACCAAGATCAATAGATAGATAGACTTGTGTATGCAAACTAAATATGTGTTGTAGACAAGTTATGTGTACGAAAACACTTTGAGTCTGAATGACTTTAATGTATGATATTTTCTGGGTATGATATTCTATATTTCAAAAATGAAATGAAAATGTTTTTGAATTTGTCTTGCAAAGATAATTTCTGAAGTATGCTTCTCATGATAAGTGCTAAAATAAACTACAAAGTATTTTTGATTTACATGTCTTGAATATATGCATGAGTTAGGGGGGAATTGCTTGAAAATAAGAGATATATGATTAAGGAGGAGTATTTATGGTTAGTCAAATTTCTATATGATTTTTTTGTTTAAAACTAACCATAAGTTCACTCCTCATACATTTGTAATCATCAAAAAGAGGAGATTATTGAATCTAGGATCCTGAGATTATTTTGATGATCACAAATTTGTGAGGAAATCTTAGTTGTACTAATAATTTTTTATGTATTTGTGAGAGATAAGATTTTTTGTGTTCAATCAGTAATAGGTTGACCAAAGTCAAGAAGTGGACGACCTATGTACAAATAAGATGGGAAGAAAAATCTTAAGCGTGAAATGGTCGTCCTAAGGATGCAAAGAGGTCGACGGAAGTAAAGAAAAGAGACCAAAGAAATAGAGCTAGGTACTGAGCAGTCGACCGAGAAGGAACAGTGGGCGACTGAGGTATTCCTGTTAAGAACAGGGGTTGTCCGAAAGCCTTGGAGTTAAGGCAGTGGATGACCAGAGGAATGACGAACAGAAAGAAAGGTCGTCCAAAGTTGAACAATGGACAATCGAAGTACTCAGGATGAAGAAAGAGGTCGTCCGAAAGCTTTGGGTTAAAGTAGTGGACGATCGGAAGAACATCAGAGTTGAAGTGGGAATGAAAGGTCGTCTGAAGCCAAAGCGCGGACGACCGAAAGACTCCAGACGAAAAAATAGGTCGTCCGAGAGCTTTGGAGTTAAAGCAGTGGACGATGGAAGAATGTCAAAATTGAAGTGAAGAAATGAAAGTACGTCCGAAGAATCAGTGGACGACCGAAGTAATTCACATGAAGACAGCAAACATCCGAGAGCTTATGAGTCAAAGCAGCGGACGATCAGTGAACTTGACAGAAGAATGAAAGGTCATCCAAAGAATCTGAGAGATGTCAGAGGATGTTCAAAGAAAGTCAGGGGACGTCCGAAGAATATCAGAGGACGTCTGAAGATTGTCAAAAGAATATCAAAAGAAATCTACGAACGTCTGAAGTACTCTGTGAGGAATGAGCAGACGGCTGAAGTACTCAGTGAAGTGGGAAAGGACGTCTGAGGGATTCAGGGAAATCAGCGGACGACGAGAGAAGGGTTGAAGAACTAAGTACAAGTCAAGATCGGACGATCGAAGGATTGACGTGCAATCAGCGGACGACCTAAAGAGCTTTACAAGATAATTCAACTGTAGTAAAGGTCAATCGTAGGATTGGTGTGCACTTAGCGGACGATCAGATAAGAGTTGAAGAACTATGTTCAAGTCAAGATCGGGCTCCGAAGGATTGGCGTGCAATCAGCGGATGATCGAAGGAGCTTGACGAAGGAACAAAGGCTAAAGCTCGAAACTGCGAACGTCCGAAGGTGAACTATGGATGACCGGAGCACCAGACGGCAGTTCAATGGATAACTTCATCAAAACAGCGGACGACCGAGGAGTAGGTGAAGAATATTGTACTTGCATTAACGGTTAGTTTTCTATTAGAGAAATTACGTTGTTTGTGCAAGAGTTCTCAAGAGTCTTGGAAAGTAACTTTGGCAAATTAATTAGCGAACTTGAGAGCTTGAGTGAAAAGGCTTAGTTCCTCCTTTTGAGCATTCGAGTGACGAATCTAGAATAGAAGTAAAGTGTACGTTCAAGAGTGAAAATATTTGCAAGAGGTTGTCTCCTTGCCCTCATAAGAAAGAAAGGAGAAGAAGTTGTAAGGGAGCATTTGCCCTTGAAGAAGGAGCTTAGTGATCTCCGGAGCTCTCGATTTCGAGAAGACCGGAGCGGAAACGTAGGCCAGGAGTTCGGTCGAACCTCGTCAACAAACCTATTTGTGTTTTTGTTCTTCCTTTCTGTGCATTTGTTTATTGTTTTTAATATGTGACAATTTTTGCTGCATAAACGAAATTTAGTGCAAAAGTTTTAATAAACCAATTCACCACCCTCTTGGTGTCATTTAGATCCTACATAACCAACTTCTTTTATGGTTGAAGTTTTCCACAAATTTCAAAGCAAACTATCATTTGTGGCGGATTTCAATGTCGGTTATTTTGAAGTGTAAGCATTTTTCCAAATTTACCTCTGAACTTTAACTTTAAGATGTACTTTCAAATGGATAATTTTTCTATATTACTGATAAAGTAAATTTATTTTTTTTTCAATTCACCATATTACTTAATTTGTTTAATTATTTCAATATCTAGGCAATTTGAATTGCCTAATAATGCATATTACTTAGGAAAGGGTAATCAAGATTGTATAGTTTTAATAATGGCTTGAATCTTAACTCAGTGATAAACTCATATGACTCTCATATGCATCACAGTCGTTCAAATAATTGGGAGCAGCGAAGCCGCCCATCCCATATGAGGGTCTCGTATCATCTATTATTTTCTATTTTTATATTGAGAGTCCATATATAAACTCTCTAGGTGTTTGGATTATTCTGAATCTTATATCATCTATTATTTTTCACATCAAAGAAAGAACTTTAGCCATCGTCCGAGGACGTAGCCCAGTTAGGGGTGAACCTCGTAAATCTGTGTGTCTTCTTTGCACGTTGATTTCTCTCTCTCTCTCTCTCGCCTATTTCACATAACATATATGACAGGTATCTTTTCATAATGTCAATATATCTATATTTATTTATCATATTTATCCTTCTAAATCTTACATAAATGAAATATAATAAAAATAAATTATATTAGTATATTATATTATTTGATTAATGTTTATATTATACTATTATTATTTATAATACAATAAATAATATTATGATTAATCATTAAATTATAACTAACTATTATTTATGAAATTAAGAATTATTATAATTATTACATTAAAATTATAGTAGTGCATTATTGTCATTTTATTTTAAAAGATATTAATTATTTATAAATATATTTACCTAATGCATAAATTTATGAATATCCGATTCAAGTTTATAAGTTCTAACATAATAATATAAACTCTAAGGTTAAGTGATTATAATTGAAATTTGTTGTAACCTTGGGAATAAAAATGTACCCTTGGTTTACAAAAAAAATCCTTAAAATGAATTATATCACATCAGACTGATCATGTTTGTCATTAAATCTTGGTTTAGATAATGCATTATGTAACATGAAGATAATGAAACATGCAAATTCAACAACGGATTACTTAACATATTTGTCATTAAATTTGTATCCGAAGGTTGAGATGTGTTCCACATCCCTATGATAATCTTTAAGAGACTTATCCATTGTGTTATACTTTTATCTTTCTAGGAAAAAAATGTCTCACATATGTGTACTTTATCTTCATATCTTTGGAGGTGAGCACTGCACACATAACTTTACCTCATCTCCCATATGGCAGCATATATAGAAAGCCATCATTCTGTTTAAAGTGGCCGCCACATTACATGGGTAAAATTCCATTTCATTGCTATCGCAATACCCCTTATGCACAACCATGCTGTGGGACCGGTACGATCAATGCATCATCTCAGCAATTAAATTATGCCATGCGTGCCATGCATGATCCACTTATATGAAGAAAACTACTAATTCCGTATGCTAATAGCTAACAAGCCACTTGATGCTTTCTGGTATGTATGGAGAAAGATCTGTAGAATTGGTGATCAGATGTGAAACTTGACATATTAACTGCTGTGGATATATGTATTTGCTAATCTGGGATGAATTAATGAGCATCAATCAATTAGAATCATTAGTATTTTTTTATTATTGGAAAAGACAATTAAAATATTGTGAGTGAACAAAATGTCATGAACCTAAGGCCTTTGATACTGATGGGACAAGAAGAGTAATGTACCAAGAGCTGATTTAAACCACTTATGCTGAGTACCACAGCAATTTAATTAATTAATTGTATATATATATAGATGTACACACATATATGTACCAGATATCAAAAAGTAACTACTCAAGTGGTAAAGTCATTTGAGGCCCTACAATTAGCATTCAATCTTCTAAGTAATTAGATTAAATTTGTTTCGAACTTCGGAAAATGTCACTGTTAAAGAAAGTTTACTTACTCTAGTCTGGAATTGAATTACTCTGAGCTTAAGAATTTACAAATGTCAAGATTAAAATTAGAGAAAAAACATTAATATGCATGTGTTCTTAGGGAATTCTTCATATTGTTTTTCCCCCATTATTTTTTTGTTTTCTTTTATGATCACTGTCTCAATTATTTGAATGTGCTTTTACTGTTGGGGGATGAATGCTAGTGTTCCCTTGTGAAATCACTCAATCAGATCCTAAAGTGAAAGATGGTACAGGGTGCATGGGGCCTCAATCACTATTGAGAGATCTGAGTGCATTATTCAGAGCAGTGGTTGACAAAAGAAATCACTCATCAGTTCTGTTAGGGAATTCCCAAACTAACTGCACCATTATTGTACTGTACCCACTCATCTGTAGGAATATTTCTCAAATAAGGGCTGCTACTTCAATTCCCAGTGCATGTCATGATCCAAATACATGTCATGGTGCATATTTTTTCTACATTGATTTGCTGATCTGATCATGATTTATCCAGGGGAAAAAACAGAATGAATTGTAACCATCTGATTAACGAAGTTATTGATTTGTTGATTGAGAGGTCTTACGATCAATTCTGAACCTTTTTCGCTTCCTTACAAGGGAAATTTATGAAAGTAGTTAATTTGTTTAAAAGGAGGAAAAGAAAAAAAGTCAAGCAACTATAAACTCAAGGAAAAGAGGGAGGAAAGAAATGAAAAAAGTCAAGTTCCTTCGCTCCTGAAAGAAAAGAAACTTTAAAGTTGGTAAGAAGTAGATGGCTGTCATTTTCTTTTCGGGGCTAAAAGAAAATTGTTCGAGTTACTAGTTTTGCTTTAAGAACATATATAAAAAGCCTCCATAATGTTAGTACAGAAATAAAATTATTTTTTCGATTGTCCTCGGTAACAGGTAGACTAGGTAGTAGCAAGGTTGTCAAGTTCGAGTTCCTACCTAAATTTATTTTAGATGGGGTAGATTCGTATCGTAAATTCGATACATAAATATGTAGAGTTTAAATATAATATTAATTTAATAATATTAAATATATTATTTTTTAAAAATAGATCAAAATAATAAATTAAATTCATAAATCACACAAACTCACAAAAAATTTAATTATAATTCATCCTAAGATTGTCAAGTTTCAACATAAGTTCAATTGATGTCATATAAATTTATATAGTCAACTCATAAAATTTATGTATCAAACAAATATACATATAAAATAATTACTACATTCTTCAAGATATATTTTATTTTTTAATTATTATTATATTGTCCTCATTATCATAATTATCTTACCATATTAATTATTTCTTATAATATATTTGTTCATCATATTATCTATTTATCTAAGAATTATGATATAGAAAATGAAATCTTAAAGAAAATTTTATTTGACAAACTAATATTAATATACAACTTGCAATAATGTTGTATTATTCTATTTCTTTACTATCTATTCTAATTTGCTACAACATAGTAATAAATTATAAAATAGAAAACATAATGGTAAAAAAATAAAAGAGAAAAAAATTAAAACAACTAGAAAACAAAAAAAATCTATATAAAAGATTGCTTAAAACTATACAAATATTGGAGGTAATAAGATTTGAATCCATAATTAGTTGCATTTTCACATCCGACTAACCAAAAGTCACTACAACACTTGTGTCGTAAAGTCGTTGATTCGTTGTTGATGCGTAAAAACGTAAGTTTTTAACGAGTAAAAAACACTGTCGGATCAGTATTTACCTATATTTAAGTTTCTATGCCGAGTTAACTCGTTTTTGGACCCTAGAAACATAAATTCGTAAGTTTTTAAGTACTAAAACTAGTTTTTGACAACCTCGGGTAGTAGTTGAATATATATTCATATCACCTCAACTAATCTGATTTTATCCTGGGTCTCATGTCAATACTGCGGGTGAGACTGTTAATAGAAACTTTTTGAGAACGCAAAAGTTGGAATTTGAGACATACGCACTTATTAGCATTAAAGTGGCATGTAATATATTGATTAAATAACACTCTAATTAAAATATTTAGTAAGTACAAAGATCATCATCCAGAGTATCATATTGAAATTTATTTCTCAATATATTTTTAAAATATTTTATTATTACTTAATATTTGTACGAAAATAATTATTCGTTTATACCATATGATCATTTTATTATTTATTTATAAATTATTTAATTAACTATTTATTTTATTATTATTTATTAATATTAAAATAAAAATAAGTTATTTAATTTTAGAATACATATAATAATGTAGACTTTTTAAATAATTAGTTATATCATTTTTAGTCATTTTACATTTATCGATCGATTCAAACGTGTCATTTATAATACACTTTTATAAAATTTAATTATTAACTCGTTAATCTTTAGTCGCTATCCGCTATTAACTATTCATATCACTCGTACATATCAAACATAGCCTTAGTTAAATAGTTGAGCCTCCCATTTTAAGCTCACAAGACATAAATGGAATGTTTTCTCCTATTTAATGGCAAGGCAACACCATGGTTAGTTAGGCATGGTTAGTTCAACTAATTAGGTTCTTGCTACGTGGCCTTAACAAGAAACTTTCCAGTTACAAGACTTGGGGATTGCAAATCTGACTCCTCATATGTGTTAAACTAGGCTTCATATCGAGAGCGAAACATCCGTGAGTCACAATATCACAAGATGGCACTACGAAAGTATCTTCTTAGCTTTAACATTCACTTCTCAAATTTGATCAGTGTAATAGGCTTTTGGATATTCAGGATTATAGACAATGCTCGAAGTGAAATTGGAAGTGACTAAGTTGTTTTATTTATTGTTAAATTTGATGTGCTACCAACAGTCCTAAAAACTTAAACCGATAGAAAGAATAATATTTTTATATTTATATTCTTAACACTATTCTTCACGTGTGGGCCAGTGACAAATTTGGTTTAGCTTAAAATTCAACACATGAACAACTAAGAAAAAAATTTAATTTTTAATACGAACAACGATGAGGTTTGAACTCAGAACATCTGACTCTGATACCATGTTAAATTTGATGTGTTACCAATAATTCTAAAAACTTAAGTCGAGCATCATCTTTATATTTATATTCTTAACATCTATCTTAGTTTTTATTAATTTTATTTTCAAAGTATATCAACTAAGAGGCTAAGAAAAATCTACTCACCTAAAAAAGTTAAAATTAAGGTGTCTAATTAGATTTTAGATTCCAAAGAAAAAATTATAACAACAAGATCTTTTAAAAAATGAGAAAAAGGAAATAAAGGAAAATGGGAAAGTAAAGTCTCTCACTCTCTCCTTGATGTACTTTCTCATACAAGGTTAGCTTGTATATTTCTTCCTCCATCAATCTCTCATCATATGCTTTATACTAGATCTTGTGCAAGAGAAACAAAAGACGAACTATATGGGTAAAAATGAAGAAACGAAGATGAGACAAGGCACTAATAGGAATGATCATAAAAAAATCTAAGAAGAAATGTGAAGAACTTATTATATCTTCATTAAGGTAGGTGATTCGTAACTTAAATAATGAAAATCGTGATTTCGAGTTTGATATTGTATGTGTATCGAAAAAATGATGAAAATAATTTTTAATTAGATCTTGCATGCGAACCAATCTTTATGACTTGAAATCATTCTTAAAAGTTTATATCTATATTATATTATGAGAGTTTCACGGTTTAGATTGATGAGATGAAATATCAATATATTTATATTCATATTATTTAGTTCTGTCCAGATTTACAGTCTTTGTTTCAGTTAAGTTTTTTGTTGCGGATATCAGAGAGAGAAAGAATATCGCACATAGAAGAAGACACATGAGATTTACGAGGTTCATCCTTAATTGGACTACGTCCCCAAACGACGGCAAAAATATTTTTATAAGAGTTTTATAGAGGGAATAATAATAATTTAGACTATTTTCTATCCTTAAATCTAGAGAGTTTATATATGCACTCCCATAACATATGATGGGAATTCTTTTCAAATAAGACTCTAGTCCTCAGAAAATATGACATCTATCACCGAAAAAGATAGAAAACTATATCGATATCCCGTATGTTAGGGCACTTTAGCTATAAAGCATGTTACGAATTGAGAAACATATGGACTTTTAGCTGGATTAGGATTCAAGGCATTATCAATATTTTTACTAGATTATACTCGCCCAAAATTACAAATGATATATGGATGTGTACCTCGAAGTCTAGTTTCATTAGAAGATGATTTCATCATGACCCATGGTTTATAGAAAATGTTATGTCCAAAATACTAACTCTATGTCAAGTTATACCGAAACGTAGCGTGTCCGACATGTAAAATATTTTACAAATTGAAATAAGAGAAATTATGATTTAAAATTTATGGAGTTTGTTTGTGTGATCTTGTATTAAAACTTGGAATCATCTGAAAAGGATAAGTCTATAAAGAGTTATGAATATTTTAAAGTTCAACTATCATAACTCTCAATATGAAATCAATAGATGATATTGTAAGATTTTTTTTAGAATGAATGATAAAAAGATAAAATATAATATTTTCATTTCTCCCCCTCCCCACCCCCCCTCAAACTATCGTAAAATTTTAGATCTGCCCCTAAATTATAAAATCGAACAAAAGTAAATCTAAACTTTCTGGATTGGACACTTTCATCCAATAGTCTAGTTTTCTAATTTTTTAAAAATTGTTTTGATTTATTAAATAACTATTTTACCCTTTTGAATAAAAAATAAAAACTCTTTCCTCTCTCAACTTCCTCTTATTATCTCTCTCATCTCCCTTCGTCGTCTCTCACCAGTAAGGATAGAGGAAAAGAAATTTTAATTTTTTTATTCAAAAAGGAAAAATAGTCATTAATAAATCAAAATATTAAAAAAATAGAAAACTAGATTGTTGGATAAAATTGTTCAATCCAAAAAAGTTTAGACCTATTTCTGTATGGTTTTATAGTTCAGGGGTAGATCTGAAATTTCGTGATAGTTCGAGAGGAAAAATAGAAATAAATCTAAAATTTTAATATTAATCATCTAGGAGCCTACTATCAACCAAAATTAGAATTATTCTAAGTGGATATTGGAATATCTTATTTGAAGTTGTCCTAAAGGATATATATTTGATGTTGTCATTATTGTTAAGATGTTATACATGAATTTTAATGATTTTACATATTTACATTGATGATTAATCATATTATTTATCTCTCAGCTCTTAAGAATAAATACATGAATAAATTATGACATGTCTTCGGTAATCATTTTAAATAAATAATCGGATGTCATAAATTAGACGATTGTTACATAATCCTCATGTCGCATATATGATTTTCACATCAAATTTTATATCATATTTGGAGTGACTCAATGTCCTACTAAACTCGACATTAAATAATTTGATTATGACCTTACCATGTGATTCATCTTTGATTTGAATGCTCAAAGATCTTATTCAAATTTATCTTTAATTGACATGATCATTTTTTTTTATATGATTATTCAATCACTTCTATGATTATCTTGATTAATAAGTATAAAGTAATTGCATGATGTTATTAATGTCATAAGATTTTATATGAACTTCGGTCACTATTAATTCACATTATGATGATATTTATATCATAAGGCTTTTTATGAACCCTTATTATTATATTATTCATATCATGGTAATGTTCAAATTATAAGAATATATGAATTCTGATCATCGTTAATTCATATGATGATTATGTCTATGTCATAAGGTTTTATATGAATCTTGATTAGTATTGGTTCATATTATGATGATGTTAATATTATAAGATTTTATATAATTCTTTTTTTAGGAAAAGGACGATGCTATCTATTGATGAATGAATCACTAACGTCAAAGCAAAAAAATTTAAGGAGACCTTGAGGTGGTACCTCTTGTCAAAATACATCACAATTTTTTTATATCTTTTGATCATTACACTTTCACATTATGATGATGTTTTTGTTATAAAACTTCAAATGATCCCCATCGTTAATGATCCCCATCGTTAATGATCCATAGTGTGGTGATATACATTATGAGATTTCATATGAATCTTGTGATTATTATTGTTCATAATATCATGCTTACACTTTATGGTTGATCTATGACGTATTATTCACCATATGTAAAATAAAGAACACATGATTTAATAAATAAATCATCATTGTGTGTTGACTATCAGGAGTAAAATAAGTTATGTCATAATGATCGATGATGTTAAGGACTAATAGTGTATCTACAGCGAAACTATTTAGCTTCTTTTGCATGGATCATTTTTGTCCATGCAACAAAAGAATTCTCGAACTTTCTTTCTGTGAGGGGCATCGTCATGATTTATACACCAAATCACTAGCCTTTGGCAATCAAAAGTCTAAGCGGACATGATGATGAGTGTTCCTCGTTCAAAATCATCTGACGTCATCAAAGTCACTAAATGTCGCAACGAACATAAGTAAAAAGGCAAATATTAATGATGAATTAAGTGATGATGATGATGACGTAATTTATGCAATGATGATGAAAGTAAAGTACATATGATGCAAATTATGCAATAATGATAAACGTAAAGTGTGTATCATGTATGTATGTAGTGATGATGAAAGTAAAGTTCATATGATGAAAATGATGTAATGTAAAGTAAATTAGTATCTAACATCAAATGTATGAAATGATGCATTATTCACTTTATGATCAATATCCTTATTTGATGTATTGTGATGATGAATGTAATTGATATAAAAGTGATGTTGTTTAATGATAATTAGAAAAAGTCATTATTCATTTGGTTAATTTCAAATGAATCTTTATTCATTTATGATAATTAATTCATAATTTGACCGTGAGATACATTATTTTATGATGTCTTATGTCGATAATGTCATGATGTTTCTTATTTAGTTTTTTATTTATTCACTACTGGGTTTTGTACTCACGAGAATACAGTTTTTCTGCAATTCAATTGTACAAGTAATTGATGATAGTATCTCTTTCTATTATTTTCCTTTATGGGTGGTTAGATTGTATTATTTCTTTTTTGAAAACTTAGTTGAGAGTTTTTTAATGATTTAGTGAAGTATAGGACTCACATGTTATCATATTTTTAAGACTTGCAAAAGTATATTGTATATCCATTTTTCTTCTATTTTGTATTTGTTTCTTCTGCTTAATTTGTATTATCTTTTTTGACAAGTCAAAGATTATGTCTAGGTTAAGATTTATGTCATGTAAGTATATTTTCGTAGCATTCTTGAAGGTGCATTCTATTACCTATGGCGTGTTTTTGTGGGTGTTACAAAAACTAACCCATTAAAATTGTGATCCACATAAAAAAAACACGTAAGAATCATAGGACTCATTTTAGTCATAAATTCATTGTATTTGTATTACTTGGAGTTATGTCAATTTTTATTAGTAAAAATTTTACATAACAATTCATATAATTTAATGTTATATTCTCTATAAGATATATAGAATTCATATCTGATATCACAAAAAAAATAAGATGTTGAATTTCATATTTGATATTATATATGTTAATATTAGATGTAAATATTATATTTTGTTATTTAACTTTTAAAAAATTATTATCTACTAAATTAAAAGTCTGAAAAAGTCGGCATGCTAGGGTGAATTATTTTCTTATCTTAAATGATTTTGAAGTGATTTTTCATGTTCCAAAAAATCATCCGAAAGATATATATCAGGTTATTTTTCAGCCAAAAAAAGTTCACTCAACCTAAAAAAAAAACACTCGGTCCAGAAGACTTTTGCCCATATTATCAGTTGAACCAAACTTCATTAGGGCACCAACCTAGTTGCATGGAGCAAACCTAACTGAGGTCTGTTGACCATGATATCATATATCTTATCTAGCCCCCACATTAGATACATGGCATGTGGCTTTCTGTTCATATGACTTACTTTAATCACAGGTAGCCAAGTCGATCAATGACAAATGATTTGATGTGCTATTTGTTATTTCAACTTTCCTCTCTTAAGCGTACTTACATAAATTATTATATAATTTATTTGTTATTTGATATATGGTTAAAAGCGATTACTAATTATTATGTTTTGAAAAAACGAATGTCAAAACAAATAAAATAGTCACTCATTTTTATACTAAAAGGAAAGTGGAATACAAAAGGATTTAATGGCTGATATATTTTCAAGTGATAACGGCTCAAGTGACGATGATTATCGAATTAGACACACCCTAATTTATGACTTTTGATATTTATTATTATATCACGCTTTTCGTTATCGTAAGTAGGGGTGAGCTTAAATTTGAACTTAAAATAAATGGCATTAAATTTTTAGTTAAAAGGAGAATATTATTTTCAGTCATGGAGTGAGACATCATGCATGGATTGAATAGATCAGGATATTAAGATTATGCCAATTTTTTTTCTAAAATAATTTACAGATAGAAACATAAAGATATTTTATTATATATTAACTTGATCTTGACTCGAACTACATCGAATTTTTTGAAATTTTAGTCTTCCGAATCATAATCGGTCCTAGAGCAACATTTAGAAATTCGGATTGATCCATATCGGGACAATTGGGTTCCTCGTTCGACCACGCACAACCCTAATTGTAAATAGGTAAATTTTACATTGAGGATCATGCCAAGATGGGTAGAAATTGAAATCGTCTTCTTGAGATCTCAAGTGGTCCAATGCTGTCTGTTTCCTTTCTTTTTCATGTATAGTCCTGTGGGGCTACGATCACCATAGTCTCGCCCTCTAAATGCCCTTCACACTTAAATTCCCTCCCACACTTGAAATAAAAATAAAAGACAGCTGCCACTTGCACATATTTACATACATAGCATATTTTGCATATGCAACTATGACCGTAGTTATCATGAAGAGAATATGCATAATGGGATCCAAGAACCACAAGGAAGGAAAGAAAGAATTCAGTGCACATAACAATAATATCCCACACGCAAGTGATCAATGACCGCGATGGTAACGTAGTTACATATGAAACTAGTTTCCATGAGAGAAAATTTGCATTTTTTTATTTTTTAAAAAATTATGGAATAATCTATGGGTAGCATAATATATAAACTCTAGAAATAATTATATACGCGATATAATATATGTAGTTGTGTATAACATGTAACTAGAGATAGGTGTAGTATGTGGGCAACTAATATATAAATATATAAGTCGATTTGATGAGTGTGCCACCAGATCGTCTTCTAAGATTGACATGAATTGGTTGCATCGATGGATCATGTGTTGCCGGGAAAGGGACGGCAAATTGTTGTGATATGATCCGGAGACGCAAACCGTAAACCAAACTGTCCGGAGCACGTAGTCCTCAAAATGGAGCAGTCAAATTTTACTTTCAAGTCATAGAGATGAACGGTGTGAGCTAATTAGGGCACCCCCCAACCATTCGGAAGTTTAATTCAATTTATCCAAGACCAGCTGTCCATGACGGGTTGAACACGTCAGTATAGATAAATAAATATAAGAGTTTAACACCTACAAAATATTTCATACTTTGTAGAGATGTAGAGTGAATCTTAATCATTTAATATATAATTAATAATAGATTTGATAAGTCATATTTTTTTAAAAATTTTAAAGTTTATTATTAATTATGTATTAATCCTTACAAATGTTTTATAGATGCATATTGTATATATATAATGAGTTTAATGCACCTACTAAGCACTTGATGCTTAGTAAATATATTGAGCATACTTTAACTATTCAATACATAATTAATGATGAATCATATATATTGAACATATTTTAATTACTCAATTATTAAATTCCCTCGAAATTATTATTATTATTATTATTATTATTATTATTATTATTATTATTATTATTATTATTATTATTATTATTATTATTATTATTATTATTATTATTATTATTATTTAAGTTGATATAAATATAGACCAAGCAATTCCTTCGTCATCATTCAAGCATGCGTAGGCTTTAATTTCCTTACAAAAAGAGCTAAAAGGAAAGTTAAAATTGAATAAGAAATTTAAAAGAAATCATCAAATTAATTATTTATTTAATTACAAACATTTTGTGGCCATATTATTATTACAACACTATTTTATTTGGTCCTAAAAATAACGTATGAAGTAGCATGTAGTATTTTGACAAAGTGAAAATTACCACGGACTAATGATCGAAGCAAGATAATGATATCTAAATTTTTGAAACACTCGAAAAACTAACATATATAAATTAAGATTAGTGGATTAAAATTTATTTTCAGATCGATACAATTGTTCTTTACTTTATTATTTATATGGTTACGTTAACTTAATTTATTTTGAAAAATTATTCCAACTAATAAATTATTGATACACTAAAATTAATCCTATGTTCTATTATTATCTTCACGTTAAAATAAAAACATAAACCACTTTGATTTTAAAATGTTCAAACCATTCAGTAAACGTTATATCCTCTATGGAGTCATTTTCCTTCATCGACTAGTTAAAACGATGCAGTACCAAATAGTTTTATTTGATTAAATAGTTGAACCCACTAAAATTTGCTCCTTAGTCATTATTCACTAATTAAATTAAATTATTAGTGATGTCAAATGGAGAATGAAGGAATTAAGCATTTAATCAAGGGGGAATGCACGAAGGAAGGCATTCCTCGTTTGGATCATTTCTTAAATTTTTGTGGTGAAGCGTTGAGACTTCACCATCACCCCCCCCCCCATCAAACTGCGTACTCGCCTTGCCGAAAAAGACTAACAAGTGATTTTGACGTGTGTGGTTTGATTTTGCAAAGATATCCAACACAAAAACCACTGACCACATTGCACATATCATTCCAAACTTTCACATGATATATGTTAGTTGGAATAAAGAAGCATAATTAATTAGCTAGGAACTGATTACCAAGGAGATAAGTTTGGACTGGATAATTGTAAATGTTGATTATGTCAGGTAAATATTTAAACATTTTACTCAAAATTCTAGTTCGGTAGAAGGGTTTTTTTTCTTTTTGCAAAACCTCTCTTATTTTTATTTTCTTTTCTTGTAATAAAAGGTTAGTCAAGGTGAATTGTTAAAAAATTAAAATAAGCGTTTATTTTTTCGTCCATTCAAATTCTGATTGGTTATTTTTGTGATAGATATGTTAGGAAACGTGCCTCCACCTCGTAAGTAAAAAATACTATCAAATTTAAGATTTTAAGTTGACGATCCGCCAACGTTTTTTTTTTCTTGTAACAATTCTTGTGGCTTGTTCCATTTCCAAACCCTTGGGGCCGTCTCATTTTAATTTAAGCCCAAATTCTCACAAAAGAGAACTGTTCTTTGTCCTCTTTTTTCCAGAAGAAAAGGATAAAAAAGAACAACAAATTGTAGTCATTTTAAACTCCCCATGCCCGAAAATCCTGCACCGATGTGAAAATTGTGCATTGGTTTAATTACAATTTCATGCATTTTATAAAAAAAATAAAGTTCGTTAATATTTTGAGAATATAAAATGTTTGAGGGTCAATTTTTTTAAGCATTAGTAACTCTAAAATTTAAACTCAAGATTTTTATTTTTTTTATTTTTGTATTTATTTGTTGGTAATTTCACGTAGTTTATAGTGTCACAACATTCTTTGCGTGAAAATGCTAACGATTCATTTTGAATATATTAGATTAATTTGACAGTGGGATGAATAATATGTTTGATCGTAACATGATACTACAAGGTAAAGTCGGGTATTGTGAATGACGAACTTGAGCGATGCGTTCTACAAGGAATAGTGAGGCATTTTGCTCGAAAAAAATATTTACTGGACAAATTTAATAGATGTGTACTCTACTTAATCGTATTTCATATTTTTTTGAGTCATTAAATTTAAAATATATGGTTAGAAAAATAATTTATTTAAAATTTATATTTTTTATTTTTTTCAATCATAAATCTTAAATTTAATAGTTCAAAAAATAAAAAAATATAAATATACTATACGGGTACATCTCAAGCCATGATTTATATTCATTTTTTTAAATATTATATATATATATATATGTAAAGAAGCAAAATTTTACTTTTCTATCATATAGATCGTCAATCTAATGTTTCAAAAAATAAGAGACATAGATGTAATACATATCAATCCATAATTTATATTCATTTTTTTGAAAAAAAAGTTGCAAAATTTTCCTTTTATATCATATAGATCGTCAATTTTTTTTAAAATCATAAATTCAATAACAAAGAATTACCATATGATGATATGACCAGTAAAACAATGGTTAAACTCTTTTGGTTGAGAACTAATATATTTAGTTATAAAAGAACAAAACTTAATACCTATCTAGATTTCTAACTTAGCTTTTTTTACAAAAAAAAAATAGTAAACTTATTTTCAATATTAATTTGGCGCCCAGAACTCATCCTAAAGTCAATAATCTATGAAAAATTTGGTATTTCCTTTTTTTATCCCGAGGGTTCATGATGGCATGGTTTCCGGCGATGAGATATCAATTCGCATCATTGGGAGCATCGGACATGGACGAGTCGGTCCAGGGACGGGCACCTGCTTTAAGTCGCCATCAAAGTACTGGGAGGCAGGCCCCGGCACATCCCAATGTTTTGGACGGCCACTTGTGCCTCCATTAAAAGTCGAAAAGGACATCCGAACCCCATCCCTCCCCCTTCCCCCCTCCCTGGCTGCTGGCTGATACTGCTCCTCCTGTCGCTGCAGCAGCATCAGCACATGGATGGTAAGATTGCTGTATTCATGACTCTGCCTCTGGCTCACCATTTCCACTGTTCTTGATTCTTGGCATCACATCACAAAGTTCCACTTCACTTCACCACACTCAAATATTCTTCACAAATTCTATGCTGCAATATCTAACAGTTTGAAACAGAAGGATTTTGATTCAGAGAGATAACGAGAATTCTGATTATTAACTTTATTTCTATCTTGTGGTATGATTTTAAGCCTTCTAACACAAGATTTACTGTGGCATGCTGTTAGTCGCACCATAAAAGAGAGAAGCCACAAAAATATAAAAGATGTCAGATCCAAGAGGGTGATTGCTTCTCTTAATAAAATGTATCAGACGATTTTTTGGTCCATATTCGGTAGTACATGCAACCCCAACTTAAATATATATACATAAATGCATTAGTATTCAAATTTCAGATACTGGACTAAATTGTAGGCTAATCTGGCAAATAGAATCTTATGACTAACACGAAGAAGATGAGAGAACAGACATGCAATGGAATGGGCAAATGATAACCTGCTGCTAACACCCCGGGCATATAGGCTGAGAAGAATAACAGATAGCTGTAAAGAGATAAAGAGGCGATTCAGGAGCATAAACATAACCTTTCAGCCTGCTTGTACATTTTAGCAAACAATAAATGGAACCATAATGGAGGGTGAAATGTACAATAACTTGGGAGATTATGGATACAGCAATCTTCTTTTCACATATCACATGCTGGCCTATTAATGACAGAATAGTCGTCTCTTTCTGCAAAAACAGGGTTCGTAGTTTTGTTCGAAAGAGTGTGGGACTTTTCCTTCCATCTACAGAATAGCTAGTTCTAAGCAGTAACATCTAAGATGTACGGGTAAGCTATGAGTAATTGCATATTTGCATTATCTAAAGCCACGATGTATTAAACTTCTAACATGTAAAATACAGAAAAACATGGTGAAATCAAGAAATCAGCAAGGGCAATAAATTAAACGGACCAAGGTTAGCTATTGATTCAAATCCACCGGTAGGAATTATGGCACATTGTCAAATTTAGTTTATCTTTTGCCCTCAGGTCTAACAATGTCATTCCAATTAGGTATAATTTGTCAACAAGGGCTTACATGATGTTCTCCATTAGGACATGACTCAGAAGATTGACACATTTGTATCACTGAGTCATAGAAAAGGGACCTCAGTTATAAGAGACACTAAAACCGTCCTATACTTTCCTTTTAGCCTTAAATCAATGGATCTAACCAAAGAACCTATTTGTCTTTTAAAGGATTCAAAAGGTCCAACTAAATTCCAAATAATTTTTCTAATAATGTGACTCAAGTAAGAAACACCTAGCAAGTCTCCTAAAGGATAATCAAGTAACTTTCTGCACATATATTGAAGCATATTCTGTGTGAGCATGACTCGCTATTTCTGTCATGACTCATAATAGCCTATAGATATGTCATATATAAGATGACATTTATCCTTATTTAACAATGCTAGATAAGATGTACATTGGATTGCCAAACTAACAATCAGATCTCAGTTTCTTGCTCAAAAGTTGAATAGCTACTATAAACAGTAAAAGATAATGTATAAGAGGCAAAATACAAAAGGTAACTTATTGTAGCTGAAAGCGGCATCATTCAAGAGGCCCAACATCTTACAATAAGTGATGGAACTGATCCCTATTTCAAACTTTATAGCAAATCCTGAAGGTAACCACAGCTTTACTTGCAAAGTGTCCTTGCTTCTATATCTGACTTCTAGCAAACAACAATGAAAGACACTAGCGAACCCCTTTCTGTTTCTAGAATAATCACTAACAAATTCTGGGTAACTAACCATAATATCCAAATCTCTTAACATAATATATAGTGACAACACTGCAAACAAATATTACACATCAAACAGAAAAGAAATATAACCAGTATATTTGAAAGATCAAAATTCCAGGAAGATGCAACTCTGCAGTATACATCCATAGGACACCCAGCTTTACCAGAGCAACACTTTATTTACCTACAAATACAGTTTGAGATCGCAAGGACTGCTAGCAACATGAGCTAAGAAATCTGAATGTAAACGTTTTCAGCCAAATTGCTATGTGGGCTTAAACTTGAAGAATAAAAGCTCAGGCATTTTTCCTTCCAGATCAAAGCAAACTGCATGAGAGGACCAAGGTTACCTTCCAAGTGATAACATGAAATGCTCTAAATAGCCATGATTAGTGCTAGGAGAAACAATCACCAGAAGAATCCAGAAATGGTTCACCTGCTATGTGGTTTACCACTACAATTATTTTCCTGCTGTTGTTTGTGAAACAGCGCCCCTTTCAGAACAGTTTCCCAAGGAAAAGGGTATGGTTGAGTGAATTGTTCGAGAATCACCTTGGCCCGCAGTTCCACTGGGCTTTAATATATGCTTTGCTCCTGCAGTGAGTTTGACAGGTCCTGATCTTGTTTGCGCATTGGAGGTTAAAGAGGAAGTGACAGATGAAACAATAACACTATCCTTCTCCTTGTTAGGCATCTGAAAGCCAATCTCAACTGTTTTGCTACCATAAGTATCTACCTCTGGTGCTCCTATTTTGAATCTGACTTCTTTCTCCGACTTTTCTCTTCTCTCTGGCTCCTTATAAGTATCATTTTGAAGTTCTAAATTAGGCTTCTTCACAGATTCCCGAACCATATCATTTTTAGCTGCAGGCCTTTTCCTACTCAATCTAGCATGATCCTGAGCCTTGAGATGATCAAGGTTAAGTGCAACGGGATCTTTTGTTGTCTTGTTCCTATAAGGTGTGGTGGCAGAACAATATTTGCTTTTTGTCAAAGTTGCAAGAGGTGGAGGATATACAACAGAAATTGGAATAGATGAGCCATATTCATGAGAAATACCATTTCCATTGTATGGAAAGGATGTTATATGCTTTTCATATGGTGGAGAAAGAGGAGAAACAATGTTCATTGGCATAGAGTAGGGTGGTATCACAGTAACAGGACGATATGAAGGAAGCTGAGTTGTCGCATCAAGCAGCCAATGAGGAACACTTTGTGAAGATTGGGCTCTTGATGTTTGGCAGAAGCTCCTAGGAACCTGAGTGATGAAAGAAGGATTGGAGGCTGATAGCATATTGTAGGATATACTTTGGCCATGTTTGCATTGATTTGAGTTTAAAAGCATATGCTGATAGGTATCATTAGAACAGAATGTCCTGTATGAGTTTGGTTGCTCAAAGTCAACAAAACGAGTTTGCAAGTTACCATTGGCTATGGGGCAGGATGTTTTGTTCAGAGAACTATTCGGAGAAACTGAACCGATTGAAAAATCCAAATGCATACCATGATTCCCGGTCGTCGAGTAACAGCCTTCCTTTAACAGAGATTGAGAACCAAAATCAAGATGCATGCAGTTGTATGCCAACTCAGATGATGGGAGATAATTACACCTTGACGACGACTCCAATGACCGATATGGAACATCTCTTGACGGTCCAACCTCTTCATGCGCAATGCATTCATCTTGGGACCATCTTTGCAGAGTGGGTATACTGCAAAGCCTGAAGGAGGGACGATTTTGGCTTATCACTTCTTTATCAGTCCAAATTTTCCCTTCATTGCATCCTTGGGTCTCTTTGTTACTTCTACTAACAGTAACATTTTTACCCATCAAGCGCATAGACTGCTGTATAGCAGGTTGAAGATGCTGATCCAATTGGCTCCCTGAGTTCAACTTCATCCTGTCAAACAAATTTTCAGTTAACTGATCCGTGCTCCTACAAGAAGTAAGTTGCATTTGTTTCGGATAATAGTTGCTGATTTGAGCATCACCTATATGATCTTGATCTTTTACTTCAAAACCTTGCATTTCAGAGTAACTAAAATCAGATGCTACTGAGTTTCTAACAGGAAAGTATGATTTGAAGAACAAATTTTGTGAATCTTTTGAACATAAAGATGAACAAGTGAAATCTCTTTTTTCCTTCATATGTGGCTCAACATGAGATGCATAAGGAAGCATTTGATGAGGATTTGATGACGAAGTTGGCCTCTTAAAGAGTTCACAATAACCCAATCTTCCATTTGAATTTAAGTGGATAAGTTCTCCTTGTGAATTAAGAGGCAAACCAATAAATCCCTCATTCTTCTCGGTGTGTATGGATGCTAGATCTGGTAGCAGTCCCCTTTCCTCCAAAGCTTTTGGTCCCACCGAAGAGCAGCTGCCAGTTGTGACCCCTTTATGGGAGATACAGTATGCTGGTAAAAACCCTGTAAAGTGGTTAGGTCCATCCTTTGCAGTATCCACAGTCGGATAGCATAGCCTCAAATTGGAGTCCAGATTTTGATCTAAACAATTTGAGTTATGTACACTTGTATTCCCAGTAATGCTCAGTGGACTTTTCATTCCAGAATGAAAATTATAATTTCCATTGAAATTATGTGGACCACAAGAATGACCTGATGCTAGTGAAATAATATGCTCCCTTCGAATTCCACAATCACCAGCAGAGTCATCAGGAATTAGAACCTTTGGGCTGCTTGAGCCACCATGTTTCAAGACAGATGTATCAAGACCTAAGATATTCAAATCAACACAATCCTGTGCAGGATGATTTAGATCGAAAGATTCAGTTAAGGAGGTTCTCTTTGTTCCAGGATGGTTGATTTTAACATGACTACATTCACCATTCAACTGTTGCTTTTCTGACGAAGTTTCGACGAGCTCCACATTGTTTGCAACAACTCTTTTCTCACTTAGTTTAACTAGTTGACCTGTTTCGGAGGCTTGTGAATGTTTACATGAATTGTCCATAGAAGATGATGCAGCCAAGACATCAGAAATTATTCTACAAAGGCTATGCAAGTTGGGAAGCCCCAATTGCAAGCATTTTGTGTTGTTCCCAGGCATGCCTACATTATTCTCAGGAAAATTCAAATTCTTAGCTGATTTACGACAAAGTTCTACTATACCACCCTTCAGAACACTTGCCTTACCCTTATTAGCACAAGTACCTTTTCTTCGCTTCTTGAGGACAGTATGCAAACGATTAAGCCTACTTAACTCCTGCTTTTTTGATATCAGTTTTGAAGCTCGAACAAGTCTTAGCATGTGCTTCTTAGATAGAGTTCCAATAGCAGCTGGCTTTTTCCTCTGGTGATTAACAAGATTCTTGTGCATGCTTCCAGAATGTTTATCACATACTCTCTTGTTAGCCACATTTGGTATATCTAGAGGAGATGACATTCTGAGGTTGTATGTTTTCTCCTGGAAAATAATCATGTGTTATTTCTTTAAATGTTATGTACTATTCTATGCATAATCATTTCGTAGGGAATTTAAAGATATAATGTCAATATCATAGAAGAAGAAAAACATCCGATAGTAGCAATATATGTTTTGTATGGTACTCTAGATTGCAATTTGATTATGAAAAAAGAATGATACTACTAGTCATATCTTTTCTCGAAAAGTTGTTATTGCCAATTATTTGAGGAACATATATTGAAGCACTCATTTTGATGGAGTGGACTACTATGTACTTGGGTTATTCTGCTCAAAATATTATGATAAAAGCAGTAGACTACCTAATGTGAGCCATTGTTTTCTGAACTTAGCAATACACATGAGAAGGTATAGCATACTGATCCCTCTTGGAGAACCAGAAAATCAAGGAGCTTTGAGAATTAATGATGCACATAAAAATGAAAAGCTACAGTGAAAAAATCGAGTGAAGTAGTTTGTCATTAGTAGAGAAAACAATGTGTTGAATGACTCCAATAAGAACATCTGGATTCAGCCTGCAGTAGTGGTTGATATAGATTCAATGGAAGAATCCGAAGAATAATATGTACAAGGATATCAACCATGGAAGTGAGGACAGTCAAGCAATGAGCTCAGCAGGAATAATGAGGATGAGGTGTGATAGCAAAAAAAAAAAAGAATGATGAGCAAGACTATGATGAAGCAATGGAAAGGTTGACAATGATGAAGGCGGGCAATCAACAGTTATGATTACATAATATTCGGAATAAAATGACAAAAGGGATTGATGATGTTTTTTATTGCAATTGTGAATCTACACGAAAGTAAGAGAGAACTAAAGGAGAATGAATACTAGAAAAATGAAGAACAGATAAATATGATTGAATGGCCATAACAAAAAGTGCAGTACATCAACATCAACACCCACGAGCTTGTGCAATTACAATAAGAATGCAACAAGGTCACAAGGGAAGGGTCGGATTGAGAAAAAGCAAAGGAAATGAGGTGGTGCGAAGAAGAGTGATAATGAAGAAGAGAATGATTCAATAAAAGTGGAAGAACAACCACCACTCAGTCATGCAGGAATATGAAAAAGTGTTCATGCATAGCTAAGAGAGGAGGAGATATTCCAATAAATCGTAGTGGTTACAGCACTCACATCATGTTAAAATTATGATATCCAAAGGACTATCAGGATACTTGCAAGAAAGAATTGTTTTGCAGACTAAGACAAAAAGAGACATCTAACCAGTACATATCTAGGATTAGGACTTTGATAGTAGTAGTACCGCCCCGACCCGCACCCCCGGTTTGAAACTGGAACCTCTCAAATAAAAGGAGCCATATAAATATACAAAACAAGGATATTTTGGTATCGAGCACAAAATTAGAAGATTAATTGCCCTTGACTAGTGCATAAAAAATAATTACCCTAGGCTTGGGAATTCAGAGATAGAGAGAGGTTGTATCTGCTCAAAAATTTTGCCTGTATATATTTTTAAAGAAATCAAGTAACTTTTTGTTGTTTGGATGGGTGATAATATAAATATCCAAGAAATGGTACAAGCATAAGACCTTGGTCACAACATTCTACAAGCATTCTCAGGCCGTATATGGTAAGTGGAAACAAGTTGAAGAAGAATAGGCTGAAATAATAAACATGAACATGATGATGGAGGAACGAAGCCAAGTTAACACACCATCAATAAGAAATGGAAGCATATATGCAGAATAAAAAGGAACACATTTGTTTGTGTTACATGATAGAGATACCATACATGTAGAACAAGCATACTCACCGGGTATATTTTTTTGGTAGTTGTTCACAACTTGTATAAACAAAGTCGATCTAGGCCAACCCAGAAGTTTTTACTCAAAAGGAAACAGTTTTAAGGTGGTTTCACGAGGCACCATCCCCAAATTAGATCAATTTACACATAAAATATCAGGCGCCCCACAAACCAAAGTAAGCAAAGATTAGCAAGGTTCCACCACTCAAATGGTTCCTGCACCTAAACCACTCACATGGCAGAATTGATGATAGCACAAACAAGCAAAATAAATAGATCACAGGTATATACGTGGTTAATAACTACTACTGACACCGTACACTGTGCACAAATGTGAGAGCTAACAAGCCGAATAATTGTTGTCTACGGATCTATAGATGCTAAAGAGGAAAAGGAATAGAAAAGCAAAAGCAAGAAAAAATCTCATCTTGTATAGAGATACGATACATGCATAGTGAGGGTAAAGTATGCGTACCTTTTCTGTAGCACAAATCTCAACTTTGGGTCGCTTATGTTTCTTCTTTTTGTTCATAATTTTTTTCTTCTTCTTCATGAGCTTCCTCTTGATCCCAATCTTTTGGCGCAGCGCATCTATAGTTTCTTCGTCTTTAGCTTTGTCCTTCTCTTTCCCCTTCTTCCTGGACCTCGTTATGACTTTTCCATCCGGTTCTTTTAGGCGCCGCTCGCGCGCAACGGAATCCCCGACAGCAGCTGCGACTTTTTCTCCTTGCTCCTGTTCCTTGTGCTCTTCTCGAGCTCGAGTGCCGCGGTTCACGTTCCTCCCGATGGGTTTTATCTGCGGCGAAACCGCGAACAGTTCGACGATTGACCTCTTCTTGGGCGTCCGCTGCTTCCCCTTCGAAGGAGTCTGAACCTTCTCCTGCCTCCTATCCGCGGAGGGCACCTCACCGCCGCCCGCGACCGGCAGGCACACCGCGGCGGCGCCCCCGGTTTCCGCACCCGGCGACTTCAGAGACCCAGCAGCAAGACCGGTGGCGGAAGCACCGTCCTTCCCAGCCTCGACCACGGCTCCCGCCTCCCGTGCCGCCGCAGGCGGCAGCTCGTCGCCCCACCACCGAAACTTCCGACACGGCATGGGAGGCAGCGACCGGCCGCTCCTTTCTTCCGCAAACGGCCAACACTTATCGCCGTCGATGCCCCTCATCTTAACCACATACTCCCTTCCAGATCCCAAATCAAAAAGAAGAAGAAGAAAAAAAACTCAAAAACTCATACAGATCTAATTCCTAACAACAACTTCGAAACGCTGAAGCAAACGCCAAAAAGATCCCAAAGAATAAAATTGCGTACCTGATGCAAAAGCCGTCCAAAGCCATCGCCATGGACGAGAAAAAAATAGAGCTCCAAATCGGAACAAATAACGGAGTGGAAACTGGAAGGGGAAAGAGAATGGACTGCCAGCAGTGGAAGCGTGAAAGGATAA
Source organism: Pontederia paniculata (assembly GCA_001647135.1). Classification (NCBI taxonomy): domain Eukaryota; kingdom Viridiplantae; phylum Streptophyta; class Magnoliopsida; order Commelinales; family Pontederiaceae; genus Pontederia; species Pontederia paniculata. The sequence continues at coordinate 5,759 of LTAE01004527.1, read as the reverse complement.
AAAGCAAATGAGAGAGAGAGAGAAGAGAGAGAGAGGAGAGAGAGAGAGAGGGGGCGGTAAATAGTAAAAAATTAAAAAAAAATTGGACTACGGCGCAAACCACCAGCTATTTTCATCTCGGAGTGCCCAATCTTTTTTCCAATTTCCCGCCCCCACCTCGTTATTTCACCGCATTTATGACCCGAAAGGGACGTGTGCTTGGCCCCTTGTGAGATATGGCGACAAATATATTTTACCACCTCCCCCCCCCCCCTTCAGGGGNCCACCTCGTTATTTCACCGCATTTATGACCCGAAAGGGACGTGTGCTTGGCCCCTTGTGAGATATGGCGACAAATATATTTTACCCCCCCCCCCCCCCCCCTTCAGGTGACGTGGAGAAGATCCGGCCGTCAGTCCCGCGTCGTGATCGTGCGCGTCGTGTCATCATTACAAGCGACGAAGCCTACACGACCGCACATGGACGCGTCTCCTCCTCCTCCACCACCACTAATTTTTTTATATACATAAAAAATTTGTTACTGCGAGTTTTTTAACCTTTTCTTTATTTGTTAACGGAGTTTGGGTAATTTTAATTTAAATATCGGGTCCGAGGCCCATGAGAAAAGGCAGTGGCCTGGAAGCTCTCCCGCAAGAGCGGACGGCCGCACGATGGCCGCGATCGAACGGTGCATAACGAGCGTTCAGGATCAGGGGGTCCACGAGGGACGGGTCCCGCCTGCGCCCGACACGTGATTGGGCAGGGCATCTCGTACCACCGGGAGCCATTGGCCTGTGAGTAAATTTAAGGCGAAGGGAGTGGATCATGTTAGTGACACTGTGAAAGAGGGGGAAAGAGAGATAAAGTTAGCAGTGGGGAGAGAGAGAGAGAAAGAGAGAGAGAGAGAGATCCAAAAGTGGGTGACAACCTTTTACTTGGACGAGATTGATGTGAATCGATTTTACCGTAAACAATGTGACATACCTTGGTCACTGCAAGCAATGAATGGCCAGTGGGCGGAAGCCGAGGTGGAGGTGGAGTAGCAGCAGCAGCAGCAGCAGGTGATGGGTGTGATGGTGGTGGTGGTGGTGATGGGAGTGTTGTGTTGGGTGGTGTCACACAGCACAGCACAGTAGCAGCAAACAGTTGTTTCGGAACAGGAACCGCGGTAATCATCTCTCACATGAGGGAACACTGATCAGTGGTCTAATGGCGTACGGACGCATCAGGCGAGCAGGGGGAGAGGGAGACAGGTAGGTAAGAAATGTATTGATTCCTAGAAACGAATGCATCACCAGTGATCAGAAAACAGCACTCCATCGACCTTATTATTAATATATATATATGCATGTATCGATCGATGCATTAAGTTTTCTGTGTCTACGTTGGCGACTCCTCCATGAATGAGGTGGTGGCCGGCACGCACAGTGGATATGGACCAGATGGATTGTATTGCGAGTGTATGTGTATATATATATACTGTATTGTGCAGTGGAGATGGAGCGGATGGTTAATAACAGATCATGTTGGCATGAACTGGATGTGTAGCAGTGTTGCAGCAGGTCCTCGGACAAAATATATGATAAAATCCACGCACAGGGTCCTGATCCTCCTTGTTTTTCTTTTATGCGTGTTTGTTTCTTCTTCTCGGCTTTTTTTTTATTATTTCAGAATCTCGTCCTTCAACGATGCATTTGCATGCTATGCGTACTGTTTCTTAGATGAGGATCTTTGTGTGTTTCTGAAAGAGTCTCTCTCTCTCTCTCTCTCTCTCTCTCTCTCTCTCTCTCTCTCTCTCTCTCTCTCTCTCTCCACAGGTCAGAATGCATGCATGACTATGAGAAAGAGCTTTCACCTTTTTTCATGGCCCTGCTGGCCTGAGTGGTACTGTTGTACATGAACGGTGCAACATTTAGCCATAAAAAGAGATGTAAGGTCATCTTGTCACTGTTCTCAGGCATTACATCTTACAGATCTTGGCAGTTCGGTGAGCAGCTTTTAGAACCATGTCAACTAAGGTTTTCTTCTCTTTTAATTTTGTTTTAAAGATGGACAAAACAGTGTTAACAATAGAATAATAAAGTAAAAGTAGAGTAGTTAACACTGGTTTTTTAAGCTGTAAAATCGGGTTTGTGACCGGGATCGATGCCCATGGCCCGACCCAATTTTAACCAGAGCCAGAAAAACGTGTCCAACAGCCGGTCTGGTTAAGACCGGAATATTGAATGAGAATGGTTAAATGACAAAGTTCATTTTACCTTAGCAAATTTCCAAAGAAACTAAAAGTTGAATTTCGACGATCTAAGATTTTATAAAATTTGTAAAAAATTCATAAATTACATCTAAATTAGTTAAAAACATATCGGATTAGGATTCTAGAAGACCAATTTTTTTATTGAATTAGCTCAGTTTCGGTTAATCAATAATTGTGAGCCCAGGATGTCCCTGTCACGAATATGCATATAGTAGCACCTGTAACATGTATTGCATAGTCGGCCTAGTTATTTTGGACTGTTGGGCGATGTGAAATGTCATTTAGATATAAAGTTACATTAGGTCGTACTTAATCGCAATTGTGTTTTTGAAATTCGAATTTCGATCACGCTACCTCTCTTATTAGGGTTCATGTCCATATCGTTCGAAATAACTGATCTTGTTAATTCAAGCTGAACTTTTTGCTTATATATAAATTAATGAGTACTTAATAACCATAATTATATGTAGCTCCTACGTTAATATCACGAGACGTTTCGATATTTCAGTAATTTTCTGCCATTGAAAAGAAATTCGAAGCTCGACTACAAAAAATGAAATCTAGATCGCCGGTGCATTCTCCATTTCTCCTCGATCTGAAATTTATTTAACTTCTAAAAAGCAAGTCTAAAAATTAGTAATTTTTTTGTACGTAACTTTAGACCACTTGGCTCAAACGTTTATCCTACTTAATTTACATGTTCTGATATTAAGTAAATATCTTGGGTTAAAGAATATATATGCATGAAACCTTAATATCTAATTGTAAATATTGTTTAATAATATCATTATGATATCATAAAAATTGTTACTTTATATCGATATTAATTAACACTCATCATCCAAATCTGTTCGTGTAGGTTGGTTCTTTACAAGTTCACATGCACAAGTATTTTTCAGAAGTATACTCCGATTAAAAAATGGACATTTTGAAACTTTTAAGCAATAGATTAAAGTTAATACTATTTGTAATTTTTGCCAAATTAAACATCTTCTTAGACGGCACTACGATTTTTCGTGTTTCTTAATTTCGAATAGTTTTGCTAATTAGAAACTCTTAATACTTTTTTTTTCTTTCGAAGAGTAAGATAATAATCCATAAATGACTATAAATTTACGTATGTGAAGCCATTATATATGTATAGCGTGCATTTTAAACATTGGCGAGGAAGGAGAGACGCTGGAGAAGCAGGCAATCTCAACCGTTGATATGTAATGAACGTTTAATATCTCTCAATTATGATCATCATCCCAACCGCAGTAGATCTGCGAAAGGAAAAATGTTTGAAACAAAAACTAAATCAAAACTAGTACATATAAAATTTGTTTCGATTAGTTAATCTAATTTTTTGTTCCGCTAAATGCATTTATAAAGGCAAAATTAGTTAACAAATTAAGCATCCCAGCTTAATCAATTATTTAATTACCTTGAGATTCGCAAGTTTGGCCAAGTTTAAGAAAATGAACAATAGAAAAATACTTTTACTGAGCATTCCGAATATGACCTCCCCTAAAAAACAGACAAGTACAGTGTTAAGTTGATGCTAATTGAGCGTTTGATATGTTGTTATATATATATATATTTATATATCTTCTCTTGTGTTTTATGAATATGCATGACCATTTTCTCAAAGATTATTGTTTTTTCACTTGTACTATTTATTGGGAATCAAATAAAGTCAAATATAATTACCATATCACCCATAGAAGTGTTTGTGCCATGAAGTCAGGGACATTTTAATTATTTCATTCATTCGAGTAATTTCATAATGCACGCCCTTTTTGCGGTAAAAATATAAAAAATTAAGAGAATATTAATTTTATAATTTACTTTCAATATTATTTTCCAAGTTGAATAACTTACGTTTTCCTAAGTTGATCACAATGAACTCGTGGACTGGATTCTTAAGGGAACAGGCGGCATTTTGAAATGCGCATTAATACATCGTATTAATGAATCCTGGAATATTCAACCAAGTTTTTTGTGTAAGTTCTGCTCTATCATCATTTACGGCTAGTTAACTTAATAGAATATATATATATATATATATATA
>LTAE01004526.1:3758-30046 GCA_001647135.1 Pontederia paniculata | reverse complement strand
CAAGTGCACTAGTCGAACAAGTAATAAAGTGAAAGAGTAGAATGTCGAACCCATGAGGAACTAAGTAACAAATCTGATCCTAAAGGTTAATAGGAGACAACATTGGATTTTGGGTTGATGTATTTTAAAAAATAGAAAAGTAAAACTAAGGAAAAAAATAGGATATTTACAATGAGAATGTTGATGACTAGGGCCTAGATGAAACATGGAACATATAAGCACCGATAGTTCTCATAGAATAATTACACATGCAGATTTTTAATACTTTCTTTTAGATGGATTAGGAATATACCTAAGTATGATTCTCCTTAACAGATCAATCAACTATTCAAATAACCATCATCTAACAAGCACTCCTTAACGATTTTACTTCTCAGATTTAGATCACAGAATGCAATACGAATTATTCCTAAACTATTAGACCACCCTTAACGGGTTAACCTAATAGACCACACCTTATTCTGTCCTTAACGGATCAAAATAACATGCCATGTATTGCAAATGAATTAATCACACTACACAATTAATGATCAATACATAAATTAGACTCATGCAAACATGATATGAAAACAAATGCTACAATAACAAGTCTAGAAAACATATAATCATCCAAAGCCTAATACAAATGTTATAAAACAAATTCGTCATAAGATAAATTGCAAAAAACTGTGATAAAATGTTCGTCCGAACAATAAATGGAACAGGGAATACTCTTTTCTGGAAAGTGAACAACTTCGAATCGTCTCCTTCACGGATGATCAACTCTTTCTTGTCCAGCAGCCCTTTGGGAGTAATCTTCGTTCTCTGGCTGTAAAGTGCAGGTTGACGGCTCCTCGCATCCCCCCTTCTCTCAGGTTGAAGGCGGTCTTTATATATCCTAGGGTTTCCTAGGGTTGGGTGTTGGCTTCTCGTCTCTTTGCAATCAATGGCTATGATAAACTCTTCTCAACTCCTCCAAATATCAACCAAATCACATCTCCAAAGTCTCTGGACGAATAGGAATCTTTCTTGCCGCCGAATCATCTTGAAATCATGAATAAACAGATCTGCATAACTTCATCATGGCCCGTGACGGTATGTCACAGCTCGTAATTGAAGGTAGCTTCATTATTTCTCAAGTCATCACAGCCCGTGATGTAATGTCACGACCCGTAACTCGGGCTCTGGGCAGTTCGGCATCTCGGGTTCTTCCAACTTACGACCGTAACTACCCATCACGGCCCGTAATGATTCTAGACGTGCAATATGTCGTTTCTGTTCGACGCCGTGATAATCTATGACGCTCCGTGATATGACCAATCACGGCCCGTAACATAGTGTAACGGCCCGTGACAAGTTTGGTTTGAGGTTGCAGAGCTTCGACATGTGATCGTGATACGCTCTTCGCAATCGTGATAAACTTCATAACGGCCCGTGATTATTTGTCACCGCCCGTAATAGTTGGAATCGCTTTCAGCAATCGGCTCTTCTGCTAACTGACGCATCACGGCCCTAATGTGTTGTCACGGCCCGTGATGGCTGTAGGGTATTGATTTCTTCCTCTGAGCACGTCCATTTGCAATATTCTGTTGTTAATCCTTCTTCCACCTTTCCATGTGATTTCCTACAAAATACATTAAACAAGAGTAGATTTTGAATTTGGAAGAATAGAATCAAATAAAGAAGAAAATAAATGCATGCAATATGAAAATGACTCAAAATAATGCCTAATGCAAACCCCTAAAATATGTTGTAAAATGCATGCATCCGATGCTTACTAGGAGGCAACACAAACTAACACTTAATAAATTTCTTTGTTCTTTGTTTCTATAAATTTCAGTGTGCCGAATAACAAGGTTGTGAATGGTGAGATGCAGGGTTGTGATCAAGTCAAGAACAGCCTTAGCGCTAGGCGGGAGATTTCAATTTTCCCGCCTGCTAACACTTTGCCAAAATTATCGCCTTGTCACTTAAGGAACCAGCCAAAACTTTTTATCTCCCTCATCCCACTATCCCATCCATGCTTACACTCACCTCTCCACAGTCACCGCCCTAATCGCTCATAGCCAATCCCAACCTTGATTGACTGCCACTTATGGTAGCGATCAGAGGACAAGCAACGGGGAGAACTTGGCGACCAAAACCCAAGGGGAAGAAAAGGACCACCGCTGCTGACTCGCTCTTGATCGACCATGGAGTTCCGACCGCTGGTCCATCCACCGTTGAACCAACCATCCCAAATGTCCACGCACCAGCACTAGCTGCACCGTCGCCACATCTTGTCCTTGAGGTACGACCAGTGCAAACCATCCCACCTTCTACTTCTCCAAACAAGATGACAAAGACGAAGGGCGTGGCTAAACAGCAACCATCATCGACGCCTGCAACTACCGACATCCCAGAACCAACACCACAACCAGCACGCCCTGCGCCATCCACGTCACTAGAGAAGCAAGCAGTGAGATGGAAGCTGATAGAAAAGAAGGCGATTGAAGTCAATGCGACTACGACAAAGGCCCTAAGTTCGGAGAAGCACCAGACTCTTCCAGTAGTACCCGACGCATTAGAAATTGCACCGCAAACATGACACAACCTCAAGCAGCAATAACCACTCCTACTTCCATGAAAAAATGGAAAGAACTAGAACAACCGCCAGTGAAGAAGACCAGGAAGGCAACAACAAAAGAAGCAACGTCGATTCCCGAGCTAACAACAGAGCCAGAGGACGAGGTCGATCGTCAGCCCTTTGCAGTTCGAGCACAAAAGAAGAAGACTCAAGCAGACCAAGCTGAACAACCTACCGAAGCACCAACAATGACTCAGGCGACAGAACCTACTCCAAGGAAATCGAAGAAGCCGACTAGTGAGGTAAAAATGTGTGTCGCTAAAAGAAGTGGCACTAGATTCTAGAACATCAAGGTTTGACAGTTCTAGACCTGGGGTCAACCTAACAGAGACAAATTATCAACAAGTCTTAAAAATTAACCTAAACACACAACTCCAGCTACAAGTATACGATTATCCTTATAGTATTTTAGGTTGAATCCATAAGAAAATTAGAATTTCACGATATAACTACTCTATTCTACCACAAACTGAAATCAAGAGGAATAAATAGTTTTGCAGAAATTAAGATGAAATAGAACTAGAATCTGCAGAGGAAAATAAAATAAAATATTTTTGGTATTTTAAGATTTAAAGTGATCAAAAGCAGAATCCATACGAAGGAAGACGAATCACTCAAATATGAAAAGTAGCTGGGACATGAGAATCATTTTCAAACTCTATTTGCTAATGAACAATATGAAGCTCATACAATGGTGACTTGAGATATTAAGATAACAAACCTAGCTACTCTCGCAGCCAAGGCTTGAACTCAAATCCCTAGAGGCTTATCAAACACAATCTCTCGATGCTATGGACAACCCCTCTCCAATCAACTCTAGGTATCCGTTGGAACCTCTCGGCCTCACACGAATTCTTTAGACAAAGGGGTTCTCCCTCTCGGTCTTAACCCCAAAAAAATGGAAAGAGATTCACATCTCATGAAGCCCTACTCCCCTCTCGAATCCTTATAGTGTTCGTGCAAGATATCCTTCCCTCTCGGGACAGGGATGCAACATAGATATGAATAATCAATCCATTAAAATATAACACATATATGAATTATACATTAGTTCTTCTCAATTAAGGGTCCTCTCTCTTGGTCTCAACCCTCCACCTCAAATAGGATAACAAGTAACTCATTACATAAAAATCAACACATATAGAAAACACATTATGCAAGAGAAGATTGAAAAGTCAAATGGAAACATTAATACATTAAAAGATTAGTTCAAACAATAAATAGAAGCTCTCAAATCATCTCATGTCGAGGCTCAAATGTTTAGCCTCTAACAGCCATTACACACATCACAAACATATCAAAATAGGAGTTCCTCATCGGAATTAATAAAAGTAAGAATTATAGAACAAAATTAATGATACTCCTCAAAATCCCAGCCTGAAACCTCTATCTTCTCCTCTGGTTCTTCTTTACTTCTCAGCAATGGCGGCGGCTCCCCTTTTCACTCGGAAGCGGAACCCCCTTTTTCCTCCTTCCTTCTCACCTTTTATCCTTATCCTTTCCTCCAATCAATAGCTACCACTTATCCCTTGCCTACCCTGCCCATATGCCCTAGAAACTGCCAAGGAATCTTATGCATCTGTACCACAAAGATGGCAGAGGAATCTGCAAGAGTTTGTTTTAGTTTTGTCTTCTAGTTGTATTTGGCAGGTAGTGACGTTAGGGTTTGAACATCTACACTGGTGCCGCCAAGTCCAGTTTTCCAGCACAAGTGTAATATGATCTTAGTTGATGCATGCATTTTACAACATATTTTAAGGTTTGCATTATGCATGATTTTGAGTCATTTTCTCATAGCATGCATCCATTTCTATCTTTATTTGTTTACATTTGTTCAAGTCCAAAATCTTCTCCTGTTTGGTGGTCTTTTGTAAGAAATCACTTGGAGAGGCCAAAATAAGACTAAAAGTGACCTAAATCCGCAAAGGAGCATCTTCAAAAAGGGAAATCAACACTCAAAAGCCATCATTGGCCGTGACAGCCCATTACGGGCCATGATGAAGTGAATTTGCCGAAAGGAAGTCCGTAACGAGCTGTTAGCATATATCACGACCATCGCCGTAAGCGCTATAACTTCCAACTTTGATGTTATGTGCCATTATGACACTTCACGGGCCGTAAGGAAGGACAACACGGCCATGATGAGCATATCACAACTCTTGCTGAAGCGGTGGATTACAAGTCTGGATTCATTACGGGCCATGATCATCACTTACAAGCCATGAGAGAAGAAAATTCAAGATTGGACCTATTCAGAGCCCGAGTTGCGGGCCGTGACATATTATCACGGGCCGTCAAGACTTGAGGTAACACGAAACGACCTATATTTACGGGCCGTGACATCTTGTCACGGGCCATGATGAAGTTATGCAGATTTGTGTTTTGAGATTATGAGATAATTCGACTGCCAGGAAGTTTTGATTAAAGACTTTAAAGATTGGACTCTTATCATATTTATGAGGATTTGGATAAGTTTTATTGGGCTTTCATCATCACCATTGATCGAGAAGAAGATTTGATCCAAGGGTTCACATGCAACATCATCCAACCCTACGAAACCCTAAAGTATAAGAAGACTTCGGCTGCAACCTATGAAAGGGAGATCTCAATATAAAAACATCTAAAAATCTATTCAGAGATCCAGAGAGGGAAGAAAACTAAACTAGAGCCGTCAACTAGAGAAGAACGCCAGAGAACGAAGACTATTCCGAAGGGCTGCTGAAGGAGTCAGATCATCATCCGTTAAGGAGTTATTCAGCATCTTCTTGACGTCTAGAGGAATAATCTCTTGTTCCATACTTTGTTGGGACGAAACCTTTTCTGCAATCAAAACAATTTATTATGAATCTTTTCTATATTAGTTTGTATGCTTTGATTTTTTTGCTACTGCATAATTTATTTAGGTTTCGAGACTTTTCATTGAATTGCTTCTTCATGAACATGGGAGAAAGTGTAGACTTTGCATATGAAAATATAATGTAAATTTCCTGTCATCACTGACCACTGCCATTCCCCGAAAACCCAAGAAGAAAACTGTACCATCGAAACCCAAAGCTAAGAAGCATCCGCAACCTCCACTAAAAGACAAGGAGAAAGAAGATACTGATCTGCAGCCTTTAGTCATGAAGCCATGCAAGCAATGCAAAGCTGTGATACAAGAGAATGTGACCGAAGAAGAAGCCATTGCAGAAGAGACGCAACAACTGATAGCAGAAGAAGCACCCGAGTCGAAAGTGCCTAAGGCAAAGGAACCAACGCTGTCACAACCCAACACATTAGAAGTACCCACACCATCACAATCGAGCACCCCCGAAGAGACACCCGAAGATGTACCACCCTCAGAAGTTTCCTTTGTCACATCTCCACAACAATAGGAAATCCTAATTGTCACACCCCAGTAGTTAAAAGAAGCAGAAAAGGAGATTGGTGGCGAGATTGAACTTGAAGTTCAACCTGACCTCCTGACTCCAGAGGAAGCACCAACAACACATGGCAACCAGCTCAACCACCTGAGCACAACGACACCGATCTCATCCAACTACCAGCACGGATCGAGTTTTGAGATGACAAGCAACATGCACTATACAAGAAGCTCAGAACCAAGGAGATTCTCACCACAAGATACTTGGACATTGAAGCCCTGAAGACGTTTGACCTGATCGATGATATGACCAGGCAACTGAAGAAAATGGATGTCGGAAGGTTCTTTCTTAATTATTGGCCTACTTATGAGTACATTACTACTGAATTTCTGAGTTCTTTGGACATAATGAGCACAGAGGATTATCTTAGCTTGAACTTTTGCCTATTCAACAAAGAGTTCTAATGGAGCTTCAACAAGTTCTACATAGTTTATGGATTCCCTACCTTGACTGCACAGAAAAAGAACACCAACTATAAGGATGTCGAAGTTTGGAAGTGGGCCATAGGGGAGAACCGCTATGTGCTCTGACAAGCGAAGTCATCATCTTTCCAGAACCCGACTATAAGGTACTTTCAGAAGGTATTGACCAACACTCTATTTGGGAGGTACAATACATAAGCTAATGTGCGTGAAGCAGAGATGTACACGATCTAATGATTAATGAAGGGGAAGAAAGCCAACGTCAGCCACATGTTTCTCGAATACATCTCTCGTTTGGCCAAAACTGAGAAAGGACAAATAGTAATAGGTGGCATGTTTACCCCCATTGCTGAGAGATGCAAAGCCGACCTGTCCAAGCTGCGCGTGACCAGAGGAGCAATCAAAATAGACATATCTATGATGATCAGCATGAAGATCATAGCAATACGAGACGACAAATATGTTCTGGTGTACAAAGGGAATGAGACATGGATTGTACTAGCTAACCCGACACTTACTAATATCAAGAAAGGCAAAAACTAGACCCTTCTCACACCCGAGCAGAGCGCCCCTCACAGCACCACAACCACAACAAAGAAGACATCGACAACTGACACCACTGATGGACGATCCATCATATCAGTGCGGACCGAACTACTAGCAGAACAACGCAAGTATTCAACACTCCTAGAAACTATCGTCATCCAAAATAGAGATGTCAAGGAGGAGCACCGCCAACTCAAGGAGGAACTGTTAAGCAAGCTGACGATGATGAATGAGGAACCGAAGTAGGACAACGAAGGCTCTAGGGCTGAACCATCCTCCACAAGCGATAACTCTCCCCGCTTGGCTTCAACATTGGAGACAGTGTTGGGGTTAAGTCCGAAGATACCATGGTGTGATCATATATTCTATGCTTTTGGATCTCTATCTTTTGCTTGCTCGCTCATGATCTTATATTTGCTTGCTGCTTCTGTTTGTGTTTTGATATCACACCCTTGGATTGTTGTTGTCACACCCCTACTATCCTACTGGAAATTTTGATTTTGCTTTAACCATCATGCTATCACAACCCTGTTCTTAATGAATTTTGTTTTATACACTTGTATACACACTTTGGCTTGCCTTGTTATTTCTCAACTTTTGAATTAAGGCAGTATAAGGTCTAAGCCATGTGTGGTTATAGGTTTTAATAACACTACGACTTGATGAATTTCTGACCTGGCTGATTGTACTTAGGAATTAAAGTTCTTTGCACCCAATTGTCTGTTTATCACAACCCTATTTTTTAGGCTTGAGAATCCCATATTTATGCCAGTAACCGACCCCCATAAAAAGATCAAGAAAGAAATTAAGTTTCCTTGTCCACCCTCCATGTCTGAAGGGATGTTTGTCTTTTCATGTATAACTACTCTTCTGTCCTTCCACTTGGAAGAGTCAAGAGTATGCTTTTTAGCGCTCTAGACACCTACGAGTATTCTCGAAAGAAAGAGATGGACAATGCCATGGAGAACAATTCCTCTTACCCCCAATAACTACTCCCCTATTCTTCCACTTGGAAGAGTTAAGAGTATGATGTTTCACAACACCCTTAGCATCCTCATTGAGAATTCCCAAAAGAAAATGTGAGGATATGCTAAGGTAAGATTCTCTTTTCATTTTCACATCCTTGTAGTTGCGTTTTCAGAAAAAAAAAGAGAGGCAGGGACAAGGAAGGAAAAAGCATGAAAAAGTAAATGCTTTGAAACAAAAAGGAAAAGGGGAAGATTGACTTGCTATGTTAAAAAGGGGATTCTCTCACCTAATGGGTGGTTGTGACATACAAATTGTGAGGTTGTGACCCTGTGTTACATTTAGCTAGAGTTTCAGTGGTTCTTAAGTCCAATTTTGTTGAGTCAAGTCTGAGTCAGTTGCAATGTACCATGAAGAAAAATTGTGTTTTGTAGAATATGGCTTCTTCCTTATGCTATGGTTTTCGCATTTGAAAATGTCATTGCCTTAATCTTAATTCATTTGCTTGAGGAAAAACAAAGGCTAAAGTCTAGATATGTTTGATGCGATGCATCAAGTGCACAATATTAGGTCTTTTAGAGTTGTATTTAACACTGCTTTCGTGCCCTTTCGTAGAGAGATCAAGCTCCGTTCTATGCCAATTGTCACTTTTATAGCAAGCACACACCTTAGAATCAAATGATGTTGCTTTATGCTTTCATTTTAGGAACTTCGGGAAAGGGATCTTTCACACCCCTGCTCGACGATGTGTCACGATCCTGCACAAGAGATCGCCTGACGACAAAAAAACAAAAAAATGGAAGGGAATCTTTACAACTCATAATTGGCAAGGACATAACAGAAGATTCAAAGGAACAATTTTGGGCTAGACAAAGATGCCACGTGTTGAATGAAGGTTAGGAGTATAAGAAGGACCAATCAAAGGAAAGAAAAATATCCCACATTCTGGAAAACATTTTTTGGGACTCAAAAGCAGGGTCGCTTTTCCTCTCCATCGATGGAGCGGAAAGACGATGACGACATTGACAGACAACAATTATAGGACAAAGAACATGATTCTTTCTATCTTTATTCTTGTATTCTGACGAACATGTTGTGTTAGGAGTAGGGGATGAAGGATTTAGATTTCTATCTCGGTTTCAAACACATTGAACTATTTTCATTTTTTGTTATATGAACTCGTCGTTTGATTTCATTTTCAAATCAAATGTTGTAAAGATTAGATACAACTGACCCTCAATTCGATCTTCTTTCTTGTCTACACTCCCTCTTGCAAGACGATGCATCCTTGACCAGAGGCGTCCAATTAAGTGAGTGGTCACAGTTTATTTTCCCGATAGAGTGCATTTGGTCACTACCATCGGGCGATTCACAACCTTGCAACTGCGAGGAATCAATACTATTTTCTCTATTAGAGCATTTGGAGGACTGACCATCACATCTTGCTCTCACATAGTTCGGTGTCATGTTCCATCTCAGATTTTGTAGACCTTAGATGCAGGGTTGTATGCCGAAAGGCCCTCAACCCTGTAGCAAACCATTAGACTCACTTAGACTAGGTTCCAGATCTTCTTCTTGGTCTCCACCGTGTGATTGCAGGGAAATTGAGACTGAGAATCCTAAAAAGGATTCTATGATTCCTCCCTTCACTGAAATCTGATTTAGTATACAAATCGTGCATGTCAACGACAATCCAATCCGATATCCCCAAAACCTGCTAACTCTAGAGTTCTCTCACATCCATGTTGTATCCCATATTCTCATAGTCGTGATGCGTCTAATTTTTGTTATCATAGTTTTTTAAAATAATCTAAAATCCCTAAAAATTAGTTAATCTGCACTTTAGTTTCTCTTAGATAATTGTTTCCATTTTTCACTAGTCTCGAGTGATTTGCTCTTGAGCATTGCTTTCGCCTCCTTGTGAATTCGATACCCTAAGTAATGCAAACGATTAGTTATATACTTGTAGTATTCGTAGTGTTGTTCTAGGAATTTTAGAATTGATTGTCTATTGTTATCACAATCTTGCATTTACACTGTCATAACCTTGCTTGAATATTTGTATCTGAACCTGATTCCGATTTAACTCTAGACAACACTCGTGCACATCAAACAACACGAGTCATGAAGAGTGTCACGACATCAGCAATGTCGTACAATATTGGATATTAATTTATAATGGCTACTATATCATTTCACAACCATGATGACAACTTTTCCTACATGAAGACGATGTCATAGATGTCATTAGAGTTCTTCATGATATTTGACAAGTAGAAATTCAATTTTGGATGATCTTTTGAAGCATTTCCAATGCTACAAGGACTTCTAATCTACTTTGATCCTTGGGGAACAAAAGGATCATAATTGAGAAGACATTGAAGTGTTTTAAGGGTTTATTATCAGCCTCAAAGTTAAACTACAAATTTGAAGAAGGATGCCCTTTATGACTTGGAAACGGTCCCAAACTTGATCAAACTATATGGAAACTTAGAGAGATATAACTAACCTTGATCAGAATCAGAACATGCATGCTTGGAGCCTGCAACTTATGCCTACAAGCTAAGGAAGTTAGAGCCTATTTGTAAGGCTACCAAAATTTTTTGTGTGTGGTTATATCGGAAGGAGGATCATGTAGGAGTTTATAGATAATCTTTAGAGTACTCTTTTCTACATATTGATGGGATGATCTTATGCATAAAGTTTGTCTATTGTTTATCTATTAATCATCTATTATAGTCTTAATTGGTAGGGCAAACTTGTGAACCATTTTTCGGTATTGATTGTAATAAATTTAATTCTTATGAATATGATTGTTGAGTGCATATTTTTTCTTTAGTTTTGATTTATTTAAACTATTGACACATCCTATGTTAGTTCATGATTGTTGTAGTACTAACTTTTAAGTTAAAGCAATATATGTCCTATCTTAATACAACCACAAGGGCATGGTAAGATTTATGATTTGCTGGATTATCTAGGAACAAACAATCCAGTTGTTTAGGCATCACAACTCAGTGCATCCTAGACAAAGCATATTTGAGAGTAGAACCATAATAAAGTGCTCTCAATTTATTTAATTTTTAATATAATTGATCTTTACCCATATATTAGGCGTTTCTAGTACATTGAAATCATCGCTTAAATCAACTTACTACAAAGGTTAACTACATTTGTTCCTAATATTATCTCTTATCCTTAGGTCCAAGGCATTGTTAGTCTATATTAGTTTAGTTTTTATCTTTCTATTATTTTATTTTTTGCTCCCTCCCATCAACAAATCTATATTATCTCTATTATCTCTTATTATTCTTTGAAATTAGATTGTTAGTTAAATTAATTCCTTGCGTGACTGATAATTCTTAACACCATACCTGAAAGGCTAATGCACTTGCTCATATATTTTTGCTTGTAATGAATTTCCAGAACAAGTTTTTGGTGCAATTGCCGAGGAGCAATTATTTTACTTATTATTCTGATTTCAACAAGTTACCTTGCGACTTTTCCTTTCTTTCTTTCTATTTTTGGCTTATGGTTGTACATATTTGAAGTGAGCATCTATTTCCACATGGCACCAACTTTGGAGGCTTTGAGGCATGACAATTGACACAATACTCGAAGCTAAAAAATATCTCAATAATTTGATCCTAACATCAAGGAACTCTCTAGAGGCTGAGGAGAAACAAGAATGATTGAAAACCAAGAGCAACCCCGGTTTGAGAATAATCAAGAAAGGATGATATTGGAGTTGGCAATGGGGGACTATCCTCATAAAAATACATAGATTTTGAATGAATCATTTTTCTTCCACCATCAACGCAAATAATTTTATGATCAACCACAATCATGAGGATGATCCAATAATCACAGTTTGAGATTCAATGACAACTCTCATGATTCTCTTGATAATTTTTTGCATTTTTGAAGCACCTTCAAGTGCAATAATGTTTCAGTTGATGCGGCTTGTTTGTGCTTATTTCCTTTTCCATTATATTACAAAGCATTTACTTGACTGAAGATGTTACCTCCAGGGAGAAGTTCATCAACGAATATTGTCCACCTCAAAAGGAAACCAAACTCATAAATGAGTTGTGGTCATTTTGACAAGGTGAGGATGGAACCTTATTTAAAGCATGGGAGTGATTTAAAGAATTGCTCGTTTGTGTTCTTGACAATCAAATTCCTTTATGGGAATTACTCGAAGGCTTCTACAATGGATTCTATCAAAGTGATGAAGATAAGTTAGATTCCTCATCTTGAGGAACAACTATGGGAAAAACATCCAATTTGAAATCTAGGAAATCATTGAGGATGTGCCACTCAATTCTTAGAAGTGTTTGATCCAGGAAAGAGTTCATAACATGAGTAGTGATGGAGTGGTGGCTCTATTGGAGTCATTTGAGCAATAAAGTTTCGAATTTCTATAGTTATGACTAATCCTTATGAATTATGGGGAGGGAATGTCGTTCCAAAACCTTGAAGTTTATTCCTCAATGGACAATAAATTCGAAAATGCTAAATTTGTGTCCAATTATTTTTGCATGAACTAGGCACTAGGACAATCCTAATTGGAGGAATCATCCAAACTTCTCATGAAGACAAAACCTAGGGCAATAACCTTCAGAACTTATTTATCAACGACAACCATTTTAGCCACATCAAAACCATCATCCAACTGAAAACAAAGGCAGCTTAGAGGAACTGATGACATAGTTTATGTCAACAATGGAGATCAAAATGAATAACAATGATGCACCTATATGCAACCTAAAGGTTCAGATTGGAGAAATGGCCAAACTATTGGATGAACATACACTAGGATATTTTTCGAGTAATATCGAGAAGAATATGTTTTTCTCCAAAAGCCTTAACACATGTTGATGTCAATCAACCTAATGGCTATGACTTAGAATTATTCTATCTAAATCCCTATCCTCGTAGTTAGATTCCTTCTCTTTTCCTGCTAGTGTATTTTTTGTTTACGCTTTATTTTGTGTGGTTTGCTAATATTCCTAATTGGTTATAATCTCTGCTTAATTTCTATACCACAAGAGTCATGACACATCATTATTGACCGTTAAAAATTTTTATAGTGACTTGCTATTAGACATCCTAGGGCTGACAAGATGAATTATCTTTGGTCATTTTACTTGATGGGTTGTGACACCTGGTTACAACCCACAACGGAATTGTTGACCCTAAATCACACACCAGTTAGACTAACTTTTATTCCAAGAGATAACCGTGGAGAAATAAGTCAAAATCTTAATCAATTTATCTGTCTATCACCTTTTCTTTTCTTTTCTTTTTCCTATTTTCTATCTCTTCCTATCTAATCTTTTTTTTCTTTTCTCTAATTAATTAAAAATATTTTATGAGGATTTCAAGATAAAGTTTAAGTAAATAAAATTCATGAGTCCTTGTGGGTTCGACATCTTTCTCACTTCTTCATTACTCGTTTGTGGGATATGCAATTGTTTTTACCCACTTGGAGTCATATTCCACTACCAACAAGATGTGTCCATGGTTCATAGACTTTGGGAAGGGTGATTTGAAGTTTATCCCCAGACATCGAATAATTCACAAATGAGAATATTATTCAGAGACATCTTATTTTGATGAGAAAAATTTCATGTTCTTTGGCATATGTTGAAGTCCTTGTAATATGATTGTGCATCCTTGAAAATCCCTGCCAATAAAAGCCACATTGCAAGATTTTGGTTGTTGTCTGATTGGGTCCAAATGTCTCCTAGCTTCTATATCATGACAGTGATGGAGAATACTTTGAATTTCTTCCTCTAGGACATAATGCCATATGTGCCAAATGATATTGTGAGCATAAATTTTTAGAAAAGGAGGGGCTCTTCCAAAATGTAATGCTTCAAGTCCGAAAATAACTTCCTCTTTTACTAGGATGACACATCTTTTAATTTCCAATTTCTTGCATGATACTTAGCAAAACCTGCAAACCAGGGAAGTTTATCGAAGAATTTGACAATATAGATACTCTTAATGGAAAATATTTTCTTATTTGGCAATTCTTCTTGGATTTTTACCAGCTTCATCAAGGGGTGGTTATATTCATGACAAATGGTTTGCTAAAGGTTTTCTAACCCCTTCTTGTCCTTGATATCCACATCGAATTCTAATAGAAGAAGAGCCCATCACAATAGTCATGGCTTTGCATCTTTCATCATCAAGTGTCAAATTACTGCATAATCTGACGGACTACAATCATGGAACAAATGAGTTAAGATATAAATTTCTCAAATGCATAGATTACTATGATAAATTCTTTCCCTGTAATTGCATAGTTCAGTTGGACATGCGACTGACATAGTGGATGACATAAAAAAAATTTCTCTTTTCGTTGTCCCATGTTGCTCCAATTGCTCCATCGCTAGCGTCACAATCAATTCAAAGACTAATGGTCAATCAGGTGCCAAATAATAGGTGTAGAGATTTTCCTTTAATAACTCAAAAGAAAGTAAGCAATGTCTTTCAAAAGAAGTTGAGTCAATGACTTGATGATTTTGTGAAGTCAATAAAACTTTCATAGAAACAAGCTTGTCTGAGGAAACTTCTCACTACCTTGACTATAATTGGTGGAGATACATCTGCTATCACCTCAATCTTTGCTTTATCGACACAATGTCCTTGTGAGATGTTTTTTGGCCGAGCACTTTTGCCTGATGCACCATGAAATAATATTTTTTCCAACTTAATATTGTTTGTTTCTTCACACCTTTGCATAACTTTTCCAAGGTACTCCAGGCAGCTTTCGAATGAATCTCCAAAAAGTGTAAAGTCATCCATGAAGATTTTTGTGGATTCATGTTTGAGAAGATGAACATCATGCATTTCTGAAATGTTGCTGCATTGCGTAGTGCAAATGCCATTCATCAGTACACAGTGCATAGGCATGTGAATTTGGTCTTGTCTTGATCTTTGGATAACGCTCCAATTTTATTATAGTCAGAATATCCATCCTGAAACAATAATATTTATGAGTGGAAAATGTTGTAGCATTTGATAAATAAATGGGAGAAGAAAGTGGCCCTTACGGGTAGCATCATTTAATTTTTTGTAATCAATGCATATCGACAACCAGTAATTGTCTCAGTGAGAACGAGCTCATTGTTGTTATTTTAATCATAGTTATTCCAACCTCTTTTATACTATTTGTACATGATTAATCCATTGACTATCAGGGATTGGATAAATGATACCTGAATCAAGTAGTCTGACGACCTCTTTGAGTACTACCTCTTTATTCTGGAGTTGAGCCTTCTATGAAATTGTGACACTAACTTGTTGTTGTCTTCCATGAGAGCCTTGTGCACTAACTTGTTGTTGTCTTCCATGAGAGCCTTGTGCATTCAAATGGAGGATGAAATCCCCTTTATATCTACAATGGACCACATTGTTGTCTTCTTATTTCTTCGTAGAATTTCCAACAATTGATTATCTTTTTCTCTTGTTAAGGTATGTATTACTTTCAAGAAAATAAGATTTCAATTACCCTGCAATGTCTTTAATTCAGGCGGTAGTTTGATTTCAGTGTCCTCCCCCAACTTTAGTTCTTCAGCCTCGATGATGATTATCTCTACAACATTAGGATTACTAAGATTTGATCATATTTCTCAACAGCATGCTTAACAAAATAGTCTATAGCATCAAACTCATTAATAATAACAATTGCAAAACAAGGGGATGCATCAAATGTGTATCACAAAGTTTTTCCAACACTCAACGATAGAGTTTCATCATCAACTCAAAGCGTCAACTTCCCTTGTTAGTCATCGATGAGTATTCTTCCAGTTGTTCATAATGGCTGCCCTAGAATGACAAATGCTTTATCTCATGTCTGCATATCTAGTACCACAAAGTCAATAGGAGAAACAAACTTGTTCACTTGTAGTAGGCCATCTTCTGGTAATACTTATATATTGATTAGTGAGCTGAAGCAACACTCTAGTTTCTTTCGATTCTCCTATTCCTATCTTTATGTAGATCGAATAGGGAATGAGGTTAATGTTGGCATCTAAATCACAATGAGCATCTGCACAATCAAAATCACTAATAGAACATGGAATACCAAAACTTTCTACATTTCTTAATTTCTGTGGTAGCATTGTGGTGTCAGCTTGATGAGTCTCGTCTCTTCTATCTTCCTTTTTTTGTTGTTATCTTTAAGAAACTTTGCATAGCTGGGTATCTAGGTGAGGGCTTCAGAGAGAAGAATGTTGGTGCGAAGTTGTTTGAAAAATTTACAAAAAATTAGAAATATGGTTGTCCAAACTCTCCTTGTGATATTTTTATGGATATGGAAGGTTGACAAGCTGATTTGAAATGATGGTATTGTCATTCTCCTCCGGGATAGTTTTTGTTGCAAGGGTTCTCCAACTGAAGTCCACTCATGTGATAGTTTTAGCTTGCTTCTTTGGTTTCAAGTGTCACTAGGAAAAGTATCAGGTTGTCTTCTAGAGATTATGCTAGCCAAATGTCCAACTTGCATTTCCAAATTTTTAATATATGCATCTTAATTTGTAAATTTTGATTCAGCAGTGGTAATAAATTCAGCTACAATTTCCTCTAGACTTGTCTTGGATTCGTATCGGGTTGAAAAACAAGAGGTGGTTGTTGCGTCTTGTTGACCCATGAGTAATTTGGATAGGTTTGGTGGCCCAGCTGAAATCCAAAATTGTTAGCATTGTTATTCCTGGAGAAATTGTTAGAGACAAAATTAGCATTTTTGGACTGCAATTGAGATGAATTTGTCCCTATAGGGCACTCATGGTTCGAATGTCCTTCACTGCAAAAATCACAAGTGACCATGTTGATATTACTTGCAGTGTCTCTACTCATAAGTAGTTCCATCTTCCAGTTCGAGCTAGATTATCAATCATTTTGAACAATTCCTGAGGCGATATGCTAGAGATAGTACTTTTGATGATATATCCAATAAGCTTTCCACTCTCACTGAGGCATCATTGTAGAATTGTGTGATGGTATAGTTGTGTCAAAGGTATATGACTCTAAACCAGATGACCTAACAAATTTAATTTAATATTAACTAAAGAAAGTTCGATCCAAATAAATCCCCAGTTAAACTAAACTAAGATGCAATAAACAACATACTCTAAATTGTTAAACCTCTCTCGAGTGACTAACAACCCACCATTCACAAATTCCAAACCAGATAGTTGTGAAACGGACTTGCAAACACGATTTTAGAAAAAAATGATCGAGGATAAAAGAAAACGGTCTGCATTCCTTACGAAACTCTACCGTGTCGGGAGTTAAAACACGACTTTAAAATAGTTGAAGATGCCGAACGAAACGACCAAAAAATGGGACAAAAAACGGGTTGTGTCCTATCAGAGCGCGAACTATTTTATGGATGAGAAATTAAAATATTCAATAAATCCGAGATCAGATGTAGGAAATTCTTGTTAGTAGTATCTCTCGATTAAAACCAACAAAAATACTCAATTAAACAATAAAACCAGAATATGATGCAAATTCATAGATTTCAGAAAAAAAAGAAAAGAAAATAAATATCAATGATAACGATGGTTCAAAATAGTCTATCCCTTAAACTTTAGAATAATATCTAGCCTAATAAAATAAGATAGAAGACAAACGAAATCCTTGCGGAATATTGTAGTCTTCGGATCTTCAAGATGAATGCTAGGCTTCTCCTCCTAAGGTTGGCTTCAAGGGGTCTCCAAGTCTTGATCCTTGTTCTTTGCATTCCCCAAGTCTATATAGACCTACTTATCTATAGGATCAGAGGAAGCAATTCTCGCATCAGCTATGAAGCCCATTATCTAAAGTTTATGACAATAGGTAAAAACATATATGAAGACATAAATAAGGAAAATATGTCCTATCAATAGGCCAAAATCATAAATAATAGATTTACTATACCTCTTCCATTACTTCAGATCTTTGCTTTCGTTGCCATTGACACATCAGTGGCAAGAACATCAACTGCATCTCATATCATGGTACCCATAATCTTCTTTGTTCAATATATTCAAGCCATCTTTAACTTAGGACCATTTTACTTCTTCTCTATTTATCTTGTCATAAGTTGACAATCATTACAAATAATAATGAGCCTTTACCAATGCATTGAAGATTATGATTAGCCTAGTGCATTATGTCCGCTAGGCCATGGGAGTCCCTCTCTAATCCAATAAAACTAATAAACAATAGTCATTGAAGGAACTGACAATTGTTCCTGAAGAAACTCCATTACCCTACGTTTGAGGCATGTGTTATTAATAGGGATAAATCTCCCAATTCACTAGATATCCTCTTCTTCATGCATAAATCCAATCACAATCGTTACATCTTTTATAAATCCTATCATTAGTTGAGCTAAGTTATCTTTTAAGGACAACTAGACATATACCGTACATAAAATCAACTCAATCAACCAATACAATAAAATCACACATGAAGAAAGTATAATAAATTGAATTAGACACTCATAGAGGGAACACAACTCGTATCGGAATATGACACGGTCCGTGTGGCCCTTTTTCATGAGAGCATTCTTGGTTGAACACAAACAAGGTTCAACATAACACGGTCCAAATTCAAGCTGATGCAATCTGTGTCATGTCAATGCTTAATCATGTTTGTAGAAAAAGTCCAAGAAACATAAGCCGTGTCAAAAGGCAGTGCAATCTGGTTTAGGGTTAGGGTTTCATCTATCATGTTGGATTAGGAAAACGGCGTACATTGGAATCAACACGGACCATTCCCTAGCTTTGCTACAACATTATACGAGGAGCACGACCATGCCGAGAAGCCACACGGTCCATTTCCCATCTCCATTCTAATGTTACCTGAGTAACATGAACCTTGTTGAGAATTCCATAGATAGTCTTTTATTTGCTCCATCATCAATTCATTAGATGCGGACTTTGTCGGGTAGGGACGTGGTCCGTTTTCGAGCCTTTGGGTGCCCTATTTGTTGTAGTTCTAGTTCCGTTATGTAGGTCCATTTTCGGTAGGGTCTTAACCTTTCAGGCCTTTTCTTAATATGGACTTAATGGTAGAGGCAATATCAATCATAAATTCCTTTATTTACTATCAGCATAGAGGCAAAACCCTAATGTTGATCTCCTTATTTACATACATTGAATTGTAGCCAAACTATCTTCTTCTTCCTTGCCCTAGATCGTTCTCCTTTCTCCTCCTCCACGATGAACCATCCTCTTGACCTCTCCTCCTCCAGGCTGATCTGATGTCATGAGGAGAGAAAGAGAGGGAAAAGGATGTAACAAGAAAGGAGGGGTTGGATCCTATTTATAGAGAAAGAAAACTCCTACAGTTAGAGCTTGACTGTATTAGGACTTAATAAGGGATAAGTTGCATTTTGATTAGGAATTACTTATAAATAATTTGTATAAGACTAGGAATATTAAGTTGATTATGAAAACATTAATATAACAGTTTGTGTTTAACTCTTAACCTTTTCCTAATCCTAATCATAATCATATGTTATCTCCTATTTTTCTTTCTTATCTTTTAATTATTATTCTTGTAAAAATTGAGGGTATTACACAAATGGACAAGTGGAAATCTCTAATATAGAAACCAAATGAATTCTCGAAAAGAATGTTAATTCATCTAGGAAGGATTGGTCCATCAAATTAGATGATACTTTATGGACATCTAGGAATGCATTCAATACTATAATTGGAATATCCACATACAAGTCAGTGCTCGAGAAAGTGATGCATGCATTTCACAACATATTTTAGGGCCTGCATTATGCATCATTTGAGTCATTCTCGCATAACATGCATCTATTTTTATCTTTATTTGTTCATATTGTTTCAAGTCCGAAATCTACTCCTAATTGGTGTAATTTCGTAGGAAATCAACTGAAGAGGCTAGGGTTTAGCTAAAATGGACCCGACATTGCAAAAGAACTTGCTCACGAAAGAAGATCAAGGTGTCAGGAGCCATCACGGGTTGTGACAGATCATTACGGGTCGTGATGAAGTAAGATCTGCTGAATGGAAGTCCATCACGAGACGTAATGCGAAGTCATGACGACTCCAGCGAGACACAAGATTGCATATCAGACTATTAAGGGCCGTGATGACCCTTTACGGCCCGTAAGGGCAGAGATCACAACCATAATGGCAATATAACGATCTTTACAACGACATCAACTCAGACCATCAGATCCTCACGGGCCGTAACACTTTATTACGGGTCGTGGAGTAACATATTACGGAGCATCACCATCCATCACGACCTCGACATCAAGATCCAATAACTGCAAATGGGGCCATAAGAAGAGGAGATCGAGGTGCAAATCCATTCAATGCTCGAGTTACAGGTCATGATATCTCATTACGGGTCATGACGACTTGAAACATCCTGAAGAGCTATCTAATTACGGACCATGAAATCTCGTCAAGAGCCATGAGAGATTGATGAAAATTGATATATTCGAGATTTCGATATGATTTGACGGCTAGAAAAATTATATTTGATCTAAGATTCTAAAGATGGGATTCATCATATTTTTGAGGATTTGGATGAGTTATTTTGGGATTTCCATCGCCACTATTGATAGGAAAGCAGATTTAATCGAAGGGTTCACATGCAACTATCATCTAACCCTATAAAATCCTAAGTTGGGAGAAGATATAAAAGGACTTGACCTGAGAGGGGGATGCTAGGGGCCATCAACCAAAGCTAGAATGCGATTGAGCAGAGAATTATTCCGAAGGAATACTTCGGACTATTGAGGAGGAGTCTGATTGAAGAAATATCACACGAAAACTTCAACAAGTATACTGGTCGCACAAGTAATGAAGAAGTGAGAAAGATGTCGAACCCACAAGGACTAATGAATTTTATGTATTGAAAATTTATCTTGAAATCCTCATGAAATATTTTTAATGAATTAAGAAAAAGAAAAGGAAAGATGAAATAGAAAAAGATAGAAAAGAGGAAAGAGAAAATAAAATAAAGGTGATAGACTGATAAATTGATCAAGATTTAGGCTTATTTTCCCACAATTATTAGAATAAAAGTTAAATTGATTTAAATCTAAATTCTGTGATGGTAGAGTTGTGTCAAAGGTATATGACTCCGAACCAGATGACCTAACTACCTTAAGTTAACATTAACTAAAGTACTTTCGAACCAAATCAATCACCAGTTAAACTAAACTAAGGTGAAATAAACAACAAACTCTAAATTATTAAACCTCTCTCGAGTGATTAACAACTCACCATTCACAAATTCCAAACCAGATAGATGTAAAACGGACTTGCAAATACAATTTTGGAAAAAAATGGTTGAGGATAAAAGAAAACGGTCCGCGTTCCTTACGAAACCATGCTAGGAGTTAAAATGCAGCTTCAAAACAGATAAAAATGCCGAACGAAATGGCCAGAAAATGGAACGAGTGTCCTATCGAAGCATGAACGATTTTATCGTAGAGAAATTAAAATATTCAGTAAATCTAAAACCTGATGTAGCGAATTCTCATTAGTAGTATCTCTCGATTAAAACCAACAAAAATACTCAATTAAACAATAAAATCAGTGATCCAAGTTCATAGATTTCAAAATAAAAAAATAAAAGAAAACAAATATCAATGATAACGAGGGTGCAAAATGGTCTATCCCTTAAACTTTAGAAATAATATCTAGCCTAATAAAATAATATAGAAGACAAACGAAATCCTTGCAGAATATTGTAGTCTTTGGATCTTCAAGATGAATGCTAGGATTCTCCTCCTAAGGTTGGCTTTAAGGTGTCTCCAAGTCTTGATTCTTGTTCTCAAAAAATATGAGGAGAAATTTCTCTTTGATCCTAGTTCTTTGCATGTCTATTTATAGGGTAGAATCAATCTCCAAGGGGTCTCTAAGTCTTCCACAAAGTTGAGATATTTTCAAATTATTTTCAGGTTAAAATAGGAAGAAATTTAGATTTTTTTAATTAAATTTGGAATCTCCTTTAGGCTAAAATCTAAAGCATTAAAACTCTTTCAAATCTTCTCAAATATGATTCCTTTTGACCCCAAAGAGTTAGGATAAGATAGGAGTCCTTTTCCAAGTCATATTAGTGAGAAGGATGATAAAATCTTCTAATTTCTCCTCAAAGCTCTCTCTTGAGCTGAATTTTTGGACTTTAAAACTCTCTCAAATTCATTAGGAATAGGTCTCTTATAGTTCTCAAGGAGTTGTATAATGATTAAAAGTATTTTCCAGGAAATTTTGACTCTTTTTACTAGTCAAATTCTTCAAAAGAACCATTCCTAGTTAGAATAGGAAAAGTTGGAAGTCCAATTGAATTTACTCAAATGAACCAATTCTTATTTTAAATAGGAAATGCTAGGAATCCTTTTAATTGATAATCTTCAAAATAATTAACTCCTAGTTGAAGTAGGAATCATGCCTTATCTCTCACATTCCATCATCTTTTGATAGAATTTGACTTCAAATTGTGTAGCTTCTTTTGATTGCTCCATTGCCATAAAAAGTGTATAATATGCAAAATAATTATTGAACAAGGATAGAACAATGACTCAAAGAAATATAAAGAAATAAACATAAAAATTAATGCATGCAATGACCAAAACTATAAAAAATTCCTTAATGAGATGCATGAAATATGCATATTTTTGCTCACATCAGAGTCGAGACTAATACATCCGTTAAGGAGTTTGCTCAACATCTTTTCAACATCCAGAAGAGTATTTTATTATTCCATATTTTGTTGGGATGAACTTTACCATGTTCTATAATCTGTGTGTATCATATGATTATTTCGAGTTGTAATGAATTGTTAATTAGGGTTAAAACTTGTATACTTGTTCATACGTTTGACTATAAATTTTAGTGGTCTCTTTTCCGGAATATGATTACCGAGTTTTCTAAGATTATTCATTTGATCATTAACTGTGTAGTGTGGTCAATGTTTTATGCAATTCATGTCATGCTATTGTGATCCATTAAGGACTCGGTAGTGTGTGGTATGTTAGGTTAACCCGTTAAGGGTGATTTAATAGTTTAGGAATATATTTGAATCCATAATGTGATTATAATCTAAAAGGAAGAGCCGCTAAGAAATACTTGATAGATTGTTGTCATATGGGTAGTTGATTTATCCGTTAAGGAAGGTCATATTAATAGGTGTTCCTAATCCATTTGGAGAGTCAACCCTTTGAGCATAATTTGTGCACAATTATTTATGTGAGAAAGTATTAGTTTTATTCATCATCTTTGTTCTCATCCAAGCCCTAGTCATCACCAACTATCATTGTAATTTATCATTTTAATAAATTTTGTTTCTGAATAACTACCAATCTATTACCCTATGTTTGTCTCATATTAACCTCTGAGATTATATAGTTACATTAGTTCCTCGTGGGACCGACAATTCTTACTCTTTACACTTTATTACTTGAATGACTAGTGCACTTGCTAGCATATATTTGCCTATAATGGATCTTTCGCATCAGAAGGCCTACCATCTCCTATAGAGTTGGAACATAAAGCTATTGGGCTAAAAAATATTCAAACTTTGATATGCAGTCTATTGGAGTAGGTTGCTGCAATTCAATGAATTGGATGAATTTTGAGGGCCAACATATGAGAATTCCATATTGTACAAAGAGGGAGCCAATCACATTCATGACAAGCACATCCTAGTGAAAGACTTAATGAAGGAGATTAAGTTTTACTCTATAATAGTCATCTAACATTGTTTTCAAGGAAAATCAAATCAAGATGGGGAAGGCCCTTTATTGTCAATAGCTCCTCACCCTTTGGCGAAGTAGAAATTCAACTTGTATCTAGAGGTAACTCTTTCAAGGTCAATGGGAAATAACTAAAAATATAAAATGGGGGATGATCAACAATGAAGAATCATCCATGCGCCTCGCACCTCGAAGATCCTTAAACTAAAGTAGGGAGAAGTCAAGCTAACTTCTATAACTTAGAATTATTATATCTAACCTTATCCATTTATTTTATTCCTTTAGTTTTGATTATTGTAGGGTAGGAACAATTAACAACTCATGAACTACATTGACACCTATGCATACGATTGACGGCACAACTATATGTGCATAGGAACCTCGTAGTGTGGACCCCCCATAGACCGCGACCGTGAACTTGGTACATAAACAAAGTTTGTTATTAATAACAAACTAGTTGTTGCATAACTCACAACATGGAGCATCGCATATTAAATGGTGGTAAAAAACTACAACTCCAATGGGTGTGAGAGTCAAGCATAACGACTTGGCGTGGACAATTTACCATGATTTCCAACTATTGGGTGTGATGGTCTATTTAATGGGGTGTCAAGGTCAATGGTCTATTTCCAACCATAACACTTCTCATGCCCTTCACTTGAAAATGATCCAGCTAGAGCATGTTGGCGACTTGCATCCCAATGGACGACGGCCAACAACAATGACGGTCGCTACACTGCTATCGCACAGATCATCGATGGTGTGTCATCTCTACAATGCGACCGTGGGAGTGAAGCACCAGTGGCTCTCTTCAATCACCTCTTTGCGTCAACTAGTAAAGCACTCACAGAACTGCCTATCATCTCGATCACCATTGTTGGTAAGCAAGAACATGTAAGCAACACCCTCACTGATGATCTCTGAATTATTCATCATCACCGTTATCAATTCAGACCGGGAGATCCAATTCATGGGGAGTGAAAATTGCCCTCTCGTTCATCCTAGTGATTGCCAATTCACATGCTCTGAAGTGTCAAGCATCATCATGTTGCCATGAATGCAACTCTCTGATCGGTTGTTCGGCGTTTTGGTCGATAGTGGTCTGTGCTACTGAGGAGAGTAATGCAACTCATGAGGAAGCCTCTTACTTCCTTTTCAATTGTTTTCACTATATTATCTTTCGCGATTATGTACATAGTCGACAAGGAGAACATTCCAAGGAACATAAGCTTCCTACCACCTATTCCTCCCATGATGCCACAACGATTCAATTCAATATGAGAGACGATGCCTTAATCATGTTCGAAAATTGAGGCACCTACCATTATTTGCAACTGTTGACCAACATACAAGAACATCGCTTGGAGTTTCTTGGCTCCCTCACCATCGACCAACTCAATCCTAGATGGGCAATCAAATTCAGGTTGTACAATCAAGACCTTGTGCTTTCCTTTGCAAATTTAACAATATTTATCACTTTACAAATGAAGGCCAATGCACATTCGCTCTAACTTTTTTGGAGGGATTTATAGAAAAACATTATAGGGGAGGGACATCTAAATTACTAGCTGGCCAAAAGTACAAGTATTCATAATCCATATTCCGTTTTTTCCATCACATTCTATCATGATCTCTTTTTGCAAATGATGATAGTGAGAGAGCTGTAAATTTAATCAAGATTTTCTTTTTTGACTCTATGGTTATGGGTAAGAAAATTAATGTGATGACCTTTCTTGCATGACATCTTGTGAGGTTCGTAGAGAAGAGTGAAAAAATTGTTGTAGGGGGACTTATAGAAGAATTGTGAACTATTGTCATTTGAACCTAGAGGATCATAGGAGTGAGAGCATTGCACGTGAATTTTAAATCTCAACACAATCCTGCAGATGAAGGCAGTAGAGATGGTTTGTGGCTTTTATGCTTTTGTTTTAGAGAACAAAACCAAAACTCTCCTAGTGATTGAGATCCACAACTTCACTATTTTTATCCATGCAAACTGCATCCTTCTGCCAGCTCACTACAAATCACATGATCATCGATCAATTCCACTTTGTCAAGCCACACATCTAGAGAGCAATAATGAAGGATCTAAGTCATATCATTATCCTACAAACATGGCAGTTGACCTCTCGAGGTCGAAGGGAACCAACCGCCTCCATCATCTTTTGATTTTTCTACTTTTCAAGCAACTTTGATTGACATCCACTCCTAATAGCAATAGCATTATGATGATCTTCAAGCCTTTCACCAGCAAACAATATGATGTCATGAGATAGGAGCATTGATAATATTACGAGGACCTACGCATGAGACAAGAGAATTTTTACCAGCCGCCTATGTTTATAGCCGGTCCCAAGCCCGGATAAAGGAGGAGGGTTGTGTTAGACCTCGACAGCCAACATAAAACCTCGTTGAATCTCATGAACATGGATCAACGAATATATTGCGCGAATGCTAGGTCGTTACCCGTAAGTAACGCATTGTATGGCTTGAGTACAGTGATAAGAGAGTAAGAGCCGCTGCATCCTCGCCTGAATGCAATGTTAAATGAACAAAGGCTACCACACTCTAAAGGACGG
>LTAE01004525.1:0-23181 GCA_001647135.1 Pontederia paniculata | reverse complement strand
ACTTGGGCAACCACGTCCACCATCACTATCACCACTACGTGGTTCCGGAAGACGAACAGCACAACAACGGATCACCGCTGCATGGTGATGAGGGTCATGACGACGTCCCTGCCGCCGCTGCCGCTGCCGAAGAAGGCCTTCGTCCTGCAGGCAGTACTGGTCACTTTCCCATTCCTGACCTCAACTTGCTGCCGGCAGGGGAACAACCAGCTGATCACCACACAAATGTGCCTCTGCTGATCATCGACCTCAATGAGTGCAGCACCGAAATGGCGCCGCCGTCGCCGACCCAACAGGACGTCAGTCCCCACTTCTTGGCTGGCACTGATCCCATGGAGTCCGGTGCTCTGCCGAAGAACGCTCCGCCCAATGGCGAGCCGGGCAAGCTGTCGCCCGCGAATGCACAGCACCATGGTGATAACAGCAGTAGTAGGCAATTCTCCCCTCCCGTCGGAGTCAGCCTGACCGCGCCGATCTCGGAGACACGAGTGATGAAAACTCGGTGGAGCAGCTGGGAAGCTGCTGGGTCTGTTAAGAACGATCACCCCGGAACAAACGATAGCAATGGTGTGGCGCCGCTCGGGACTTCCACTGGGAAGGGCGACGTCACCGTGCGCATGGGTTTTTCAACAACGGGAGGGCCGGCTGCGCCGTTGAAGCAGAAATCCGCAATGACAGGCGCCGCGACGAGCGATAGGGCGCCGTGTTCCCTCCTGCAACAGGACGAGAGGATCAGTCTTCCTCCACCTCGTCGCCTTACTTCTTTATTCTCACCTGACCTCCACCTTGGAGGTCATCTTTACGGTCAAGGACGCGCTCCTGGAGGCGCTGGTTCCTTGCCGTCGGAAGCGCCAGCTGCTGCGTGGGAGCAGAAGTTCACAATGGCGGGCGCTGCGACGAGCAGTAGGGCGTCGTCGACCGGCCACCTGCAACAGGAGGAGAGGAGTCTTCCTCCCCCTCCCCTTCGCGCCCCTTCTTCATCCTCCCGTGGCCTCCCCAAGAACGGAGGAGGCGGCCCCGCTGGTGAAGGCTCGTCGTCCTCAAGAAGAAAACGGACGAGAGAGGGCGATGAGCGCAGCTTCGTCCTTGCGCTCCCGGCAAGAGCTCCCAAAAAACGAGGTGGCGCCAAGGGCGATGACGCCTCCGCAAGTGCAGTCCCGAATCCGAGGCCACCACCGACGCGTGCTACCCCTGAAAGTACCAGTATTGCTGGCGCAATGGCGTCCAACTTGTTGTCTCGCAGGCTGTTGGGTGCCGGAGGAGCAGGATATGGGAGTATTCTGGCGCCACCGGTTCGCATGAGCGGTCCTCTGTCTGGAGGAGGAGAAGGAGGAGCAGGAGGATATGGCCGTCGTCTGGCGCCACTGAGGGCTCCGCCTGAGCCGGCATGGAGGGGCTACGATCTGCCGGGAGCTTCGACGTCAACTGGGAGGAGGGGAACGGCGCAACGCACAACGCAACCTGCTGACCGCGAGCTTGGAGAGGCGTCAGCCCCTTCTTCCTCACCTTCTGCTCCGGCAGATGGCAGCAATAACGCCACTGGTGCTTCCGGCATGGGTTGGCGGTGGCCCTTCGGTTCGCCCTGAATACTTGGTATATGTGCCGTGTTGCTGGAGCAAGTACTTTTAGTTGGAGACAGGCATTTTAAAAACTTTGGATTTGGTTGTTTATTTTTCCATATGAACTTTTTTAACATAATGTTGCCATTTAGATCCTGTGACAGGCAGGTGATATGATTATATGGCACTTGCTATTTGCTTTAGTTCTCCAAAAATAAAAGATAATTGCGAGTTTCTCGCAAAGACAATGATATTGTTCTTTTTACATAGTTATTATATGGGTATTTAATAATGCTTTCATTAGTCAATATAATGTTATTTAGTTTATGCTTGTCTACAGGAAATTCTATTCTCCGCACTTTTTACCGTTTCACTTTTTTATATATATATGTAAATTATTTTAATATATATTTGTCTGTTTAATTTGTTATTAATATAAATATCCTTATAATACTGACATCCTATTATATTTATATATATGTACTTATTTATTATTGTTTATCTATAAATTTTAAAATATTTTTTAGCCTGATATGTGATTTTATGAGAAAACATCATTTTATAATTTCTTTCTCAATATACACATTATATATAATATATGATTTTTTTTGCTCCGCTTTCTCTATTTTCAAAGAGAATATGAAGTTGAGTAATAAAACTGCAACACTTGTACTCCTCATTTATATAAGTATGGAATATCTATAAATAAATAAAATAATATCATATATTGTTCACTAACTTGACATGAATAAGCAAATAAACTTTTGAACATTTCGGATGATTTGAGCGAGCCATTTGTGCCGCAATAGATGTCATAACTTGATCTTGCATTTGCGAGCTTTCAAAGCATTGGTCAAGTCGCAAGCCTTGGTGAGGGTGGTTACCTTGTGCAGCGGAAGCATGCGACAACAACTCTCCGCAGCGTGCAAGCTTTGGTCTCAGGAGTCAAGTTAGACCACTGTTCGAACTCAGAGAAAACGAAGGCTTCTTCTCCCTCCACCGACCATGACCGGAGATATACATCGGAAGTGCGACCTCGGAGATCTTTGGTGCATTTCACAAACGCCACCTACCATGTCGATTTGGACTGGCAGAGATATCTTATATATGACGGCCGTCACATAACTTGTGTTCTATTTTTGTTTTGTAACGTTCAGAAAATACGCTCTCGAAATAATCTCAGGGCTACAACACAATAACTTTGACTTGATCATTAACAACCATAGTCAAAACATGAAAAAATAAAAGTGAGACTTAAATTATAATGATGCATGCAAGATCAAATCAGCAAGAGATTTATGAGCAAATGCACGAATCAGCAGAAGACATGAAAGATAATTAATAATTAACATAATAAAAAAAACTCGACGTTAACTCAAACATAATCATAGACGATCTTATCCATAAACATACTCCGACTTTGTTCATAAAGATCACTTAACATGAAAGAAATATAAAGTTTATAATATTTGCCCGAAGGTGATAAATGGTCTTTCAATCAACATAATTAAAAGACGATATGAAAAAACATAAACGGCTCTAAGACATAACCAACTTTCCACGTGCATTATCGACTATGAGTGACTCCATCCTCTTAAGCGACACATTCTTTTCACCTACAGGATCCAAAAGTAGAGGACATTAGTCCCGATAGAAAATATAAAGGTCAAAGAAATGATGAATCATTTCATCTCCATATCATCGTCTACAAGTCATGCATTATATTATAGAATATGACGCATATCATAGGATTTTAATCCAAACTTGTGATCAACATATGATCATTTATGTTTTCTTTGCTTTAGCATCTTAGCACATTATGTTTATTTACTTAACTTTAACTTTATATTTTATTTTCCTTACATTTTTATCTTGCTGGTGTGTTATCGATATAGTGCATGTTTAATTCATCTTAATTTTACTTTACTTGGCATTATCAATATAATACGTCATGTACTTAGCATTAACGATATAATTCATTTTTAAACATGAACTTCATATTTGGCATTGACTTTCAATGCAAATAGTCCTTTTGGCTTAAAGTTATCATTCATATCATTTTTCATCTTTAATCTTCTTATAATATGACATCTTAGAAGTTAATCATCTAACTTGGCATAAGACGTCTCCATAGTCATGTTTCATTCTATTATCTTAATTGAAAGAGGATCGCCGTGCACACCGACTTGTTTAGGATGATTATGCCAAAGATGTGCTGTTGCACCTCAACTTCCGTACATTTGGACTTTTAGGAACTTAATTCAAGGAAGTGACAACCTGTGTCCGACCGAGTGTCAAGTGTTTCTTCCCTCTTTTAACTTAAGTGTGCATTACTTGTCTCAATCCATCTTTTATTATAATACATCAAACACCAATACAAACATTACATGGTTCATGTTTTAATCATACTTATGACTGAGCATTCATATTGTTTCTAAGTGATTACAACACATCAAATAATGTTATTTTTGTTAAGAAACTAGAGCATAGAATATCAGAACACATGTCATTAGGGAAATAATAAACTTATGGGTGGTTATGATTACTCAAAGTGCACTACAGTTGAAATATGGTCGCTATGGTCAAGAAATGACTACTACGGTTAGACCGTAGGGAAACATCCCCCGCTATGGTTCAACCGTGGTCAGACTCTATGGACAAGCCACAAAATTTATTACATTCTTATGGGGTTCGCTACTGCCCATTTCGTGTCACTACGATCCGAGAACTCCTTACTACGGGCAAGGACACCTCACGTCGGTCTACCTATAGTGAGCTTGATACTCACTTCTGCTACGCATCTCATCCTAGTTTCCAATTACGATTGTTCTAAGGCATTTTTTACACAAAGTGGTGCACAAGACATCTATCATCATGAGTACATAACCACCTAAATGGATATGGCATTCAACATATAAACATTTCCCTAGTTCATTCATGCATTTCATCAAACATATAACATTCTCAACATAATTTTCCAATGCCTAAGAACCTAAACATGAAACCTAGATTTAACCTTAACAATTCTTCCTTCTTAGCTTATTGATCATTATAAATCAATGCTAATGTAGGATTGACTTAAGGAAAGGAATGGATCCCCTTTTACATGCCCCTTGTCCAAGTTTTGCCCTAATTGTGGTTCTTCTTGATCCTCCTCTTCTCCTTTTTTTCTCCTTGATCAACCATAAAATCCTCCTCTTAATCTTCTTTTCTCCTTCATCTGTGAGAAATCTAGAAATGTATGAGCCTTTGGGGTTGGTCCCTTTGCTCTTTGCCTCTCTCTTTCCTCAATTTCCAGCAGTAGCCTTCTCCAACCTTTCCTTTGCACTTTCTGCTTTTCTTTCTTTCCTTCTTCCTTTGCTGAGTTTCCAGAAATGTGATGAGCTTGTACTTGTTATAAAGCCCGTAGGTGACATAATTGATGTGGATGAAGAACCATTTTCGGATGGGAGAGAGGGTAGTAGTAGAAATGAAATTTTTATATGTGAGGTGAGTGGGAATAGGGGTCCAATATGATGGCATTTAGGTGGATAAATGGAGCCCATCTGCTCCATTTATTCTCAGGTTATTACATTATAATTATCTTAAAAACAAATTCGTCCTCGAAAATTTACTCAAATCTTAGGACTTATCAAATGAATATGCTTAAAACTTAGGACTTATCAAATAGATGTGTGAATTGTTCTTGCATCGCTTCTTCAAAGTCCAATGCGAGTTCTTATCCTTGATGTTGGGTCCATGCACTTCCCCCATTGGTAAAACTTTGTTTCTTATGCAATGCTCACAATACTCCCATTCTATATTGAGTTCTTCTCATATGATAAATCACTCTTGAGGTTTGGCTCTTTAATTCCCAACACATGTAAGTCATCATAATTGTATTTCTTGAGCATTGACACATGGAATACCTTATGTATTCTTGCATATAATGGCGGCCACATTAATCTATATATCCCTTCACCTACTCATTCCAAGATCTTAAGAGGTCATATTCACTTTGGGTTTAGCTTTCTTTTTCTACTAAAATGCATAATCCTTTTAGTGGGTGAAGCCTTTAGTAGAACATATTACCAACCTTGAGATTTACTCTCTTCTTTCTTGGTTGGCATAGTTTTTTTGTTGCTCTTGAATAACCCTTATTCTTTCCTTAATCATGTCAACCCTTCACTTCGTAACTAGTTTGATTCTAGTTACATTTTCTTTCGCTTACTTTGTCTCACATGTATGTAACCCACATGGTCTTCTATATCATGCTTCAGATTGTGCCATTTCTATGCTCGAATATCAACTACTATTATGGGATAATTAAGTCAGTGGTAAGTGGGTATTCCGAGTTCCCTTCCAATCTATGAGCAAGCCATTATGATATCTTTTAATATTTCTCTTTTTCTTTTTTTATCATTTTTTTAAGTGGATGAATCACGATGCTATAATTGAGCCTTGTTGTTGGATAATTACTCTAATACACCATATCATGAAGCTTCCAAAGAGTTCTTTCTTTTTTAATTATAAGATGTGTGTTGCCTTCGTTCAATTTAGGATGACACATATGATAACATGTCTATCTTTACTCCTTCAGAGATCCATGATCACATTCATGGTTGCATGTTTTCACCTTTAACTTGTTGACGATATAAGCATTTTGATACCACCTTAGTCTTTTTTTTTTGTAAAACCGAGACCTTATAATCTCTACTCAACACCTCTTCACCATAAGATGGGGGAGCCATGACTATAATACTAAAACCACTATGGCCGATTACAAGTCATAGGCCGGAGGATTCCTCTCGTATTTCTTTAATCACCTTGAGGCCAATGCTACATCTCTCCCGTGTTGCAATAATGCCCCCTAACCATGTGCCACACACATTGTTATAAATGGTGAACTACTATCTTCCATAGAAAACGTCAATATCGAAGTCGTTATCAATCTCAACTTCAATTCTTGGAAATTGTCTTCATGCCTTTGTGTCCAAATGGGTGTGTCACCCTTTCGTGTTTGCTTCGTCATTGAAGCTGAAATTCTTGAAAAGTCTTGTACAAATCTAGATATATTATTTTCGACTATCCTCGACTAACAATTGTCACTTTGTAAGACTACCTTAGAGAACACTAATACTAACGAAAATTAATTGGATGAGATATCTACATGCGACAATGAGTGACTCTTCTTGATGATTGCTTTGTTGAGTATCCTAACCTTGATGTATGATGTGATGCATCAAGTGCATGATATTTGATCTTTGAAGTTGTATTTAATATTATTTTCATGCCTTCTTTTGAGCCCGAGCCTTATTTTATACTCAGTTTCCACTTTAGTGAGCACACCCTTATCATATTCAAATTCTAGTCATTTGTGTATTTAGAACCAAATGATGTTGCTTTAACTCTTATTTCAGTACATTCAAAGAAAAAAAGAGTTATCACACCCTCACTTTAATGAACATCACAATCCAACATGTTGCATCGCCAAAAAAGGATAAAATCATTGAAAAAGCTGGAGAATCATGACAACTCACTATTGGCGAGGACGAATCAAAGGAAATCAAGGGAATCTTCCTGATATGACAGAGTAGACATATGTCAAGAAAGGAAAGGAGAATAAATGGAGGACATATATTTAAAGGAGGAAACCTTAAGGAGAGAGAAAGCTACCATTCGCAAGGCCCCCATTTGAGGAGAAGGTCATTTTAGATCTACGCACCATTGGAGATGGGAGGAGGAGCAGTGGAGACAACAATCGCTATTGGAGCACAATTTGCAGACGAAGAACACTATGAGCATCTCTGAACTTTATGCTTTTTTATTTAAGGATGAACATGTTCTGTAACTAAGTATAAAGTTAGTATTAGGGGATGATGGATTGGATTGATCTTTTGGTTCTGAACTTGTTGAACTATTTTCGTTTCTGTTATAAGCTCATCGTTGGATTTCTTTTGAATCGAATATTCATGGAGAGTTTTGATTTATTATGATCTGGCGCGGGCTAGCATTCGGTCCGATCTTCTTTCTCGTCTGCACTCTCTCCTCATTAGACAATATGTCCTTAATCGGAGGTGTTTGTGAGATTGAGTGGTCATGGTTTTTATCTCCCGTTGAATGTGATCTGGGTTCTTGTTATCATTAGATGTTTCCACGTTCTTGTAACTACGAGGAATCGATCTTGCTACTTTTTCGAGTTTAGACCGTTTGTAGGTCTAGTCATCATATCTCGTTCATATATAGTCTGGTAGTGCGCTTCATCTTAGGTTCTACAGACCTGTGATGCATGGGTTTATGTCGAAAGACCCTCAACCCGGTAGCAATTATTGGACTCATTTAGATTAGATCCCGAGACTCTTTTCTGCTCTCCGCTGTAGTGAAGGTCACGATTGAACTCGATCCCTTGAAAAGGGATCTTTGACCCCTCTCTTTGCTGATTTCCAATCCAGTATATATAACCCCATATATTAATGAAAATTTGATCCAACATTCCCGAACAATTACTTGCTTTCCATTTCTCAATATTAGAACCCCTAAAAATTAGATAGTTTAGATCCTTGATTCATCACATCTTCGTTATTGTTTCACTTTATCTTGTTATTTAGATAAGAGTGATTCTTTTCCATATATTGCTTTTGCTTCCTTGTAGATTCAATACCTTAAGTACTACCTTCAATAATTGTATACTTGCAATAGTTGTGGTCTTGTCTAAGAATTTTAAAACTTGATTGTGTATTGTCATTCACTATCCTACATATACACTGTCACAACCTTACTTGAATATATGTGTTTGAACCTGATTTTGATTGATCTTTAGACACTGTGAATTAAGTTTTTGGCATTATTGTCGGGAAAGTAATAGCAAATTTTTAAAAAGAAATCACTTAATTTGTTAACTCCACCATTTTCATTGTTTATATCAGCACTAGTTTAGTCTAACATGTGAATATTTCTCCATAGTCTCATTTTTCTCTTCTTTCTTTTTGTTGTGCTACTAATCCCGATGCAAAGCATGCCAAGATATGGATATTCTTAAGAAGATTGTTATTATTCTGAACTAGAAAGAGAATTCAGGAACAAAAGGAAATAACAAAGAATTAACAAGATAAACACACAGCTGATTTCTAAATTGCAGTCTAAGTTTTTTGAATTATAGATTTCTGAAGCATCACTTACA
This sequence comes from Pontederia paniculata, assembly GCA_001647135.1. Taxonomy (NCBI): domain Eukaryota; kingdom Viridiplantae; phylum Streptophyta; class Magnoliopsida; order Commelinales; family Pontederiaceae; genus Pontederia; species Pontederia paniculata. Next base: position 14,463 of record LTAE01004525.1, on the reverse strand, counting down.
ATTTGAATTCTGAATCATCTAACCAGCTGACCTACTGTTAGAAATTGAAATCGAAGCACCAAATCCTTATTTATGTTGTGCAAGTCAATTTTGATACTCAAGAATCACCAAGCACTCAAGAAACTCAAATGATTATGGAAGCTGAATTTGCAGCACAAGTACCTAGATGTTTGATGGATTTGTTTCATCTTACCCTCATCATGGTTTTGAGAGGTGAGCAATTGCTGAATTATTTCTATTCAGGGCTGAACTATCAAATTGTAATATCTCTTGACAATATTGTAGTAGTGAATTATTTCTATTCAGGGCTGAACTATCAAATTGTAATATCTCTTGACAATACTGTAGTAGGAGTCTTTGATAATACAACATTGATGAAACCTATAGGTTGATTGAAACCTTAGTCAAAGATCATCATTATCCAGCTGCACCTAAACCTTCCAACCCTACACTTGAAGAACTTATTGAGTCAATGATGAGAGACATGCAACAAATGTATTCGAGATTGGATCAGCTTGTTACTCACAACAATTATTAGAAAATCAAATTGTTCTCCAAGTTAATTCTAGATTTGAAGTTATTCCACCAGGACATCATGAACCTAGCGCTAAAGAGCAACTTCATGTAGTAACATTGAAGAGTGAAAGAAAGATTGCTGAAGGAAGGTTATTTGGTTCAAATTCTAATGTCCAACCTATTCAACTTATGTTCAGAAAAATATTCCAGCTGAGAAAGTATTAAGGGTGACTTCTGAAATTTCTAAACATATTCAACCAACTCAAGAAGTACAATCATAAGTATCCTAGGAGACATCATCACATGACAAGGATGTTACTCATTTGTTCCCTCGGCATGAACTAGTATTGTCTTTTCCACAAAGGATGCTAAAATTTCAGCTTGAGCACTAGTCTCTAAATATCCATTACATAAGAAGATTATGAAGATTATGATCCCATTCAAAATATTATTCAAAAGATCTCATCTGTAACTCAACCCCAAGACTCATTGCGAAGTTGTTCTACTTTTGGAGAATCCAATGATCATAAAACTCAAGAGTATTAGAAATTTTGGACACATGCTCTGAACAGATACAAACTTGTAGTCCTAATTATCAAAAGCAATAATTTGTTAAATGAGTGGAAGAGGAATATGAGAAGATTGATATCATGGAACAAGTAATTAAGTTTTAGAAGCCACACATAGCAAATTCCATTGCAAAAATGGCTACTGAAATAAGATGGAGATCTAGGAGATTTGAAGTCGAAGATAAAGGTGAAAATTTTCTATTTGAAAAGATTGTTGATGAGTCACTCTTAACTAAAAAAGAAATACCAAGAAAAGAATATCACAAGCATACTATTGAAAAGTTGGGATGTCTCAATTTGAATATTGAAGGAATTGTCCAAGAGTGTTCAATTGTAAATCAAGTTCAAGACCCTCTACAGTCATTCAACATCTTTGAAGAGTTCGATAATTCTAAAGTTCAAGCTCATTAGAAACCGTTGGACAAGTGCGCAGAAGAAATAGAAGATTGTGATTCTGGTTATTAGTCACACCCCTATATATACAGTATCACAACCGTGAAGATCATGTCTGGGCAGAACTTAGAAACTTTAGATGATTTTTCTAAAACTCTAAAGATACATTCGATAAAGGTGAAACTCTTCTCCAATACCCACATGCATCATAGAAAAGTGGTAGAGTACTCAATGAATACTTTGAAAGAGGATATTGTTGTGAGTGATCAAGTTATATTATTTGATATAAAACTTAAGATATTTCCAAGAAAATTGAGACCTCGATTGTATGGTCCACCAAAGATCTATTAAGTATTTCATCTTGGAATACTGAAGTTTTATCAATGGAAAGGCAAAGACATTCAAAATTTATTGGCTGATGCTGAAAGTCTATCAATTGAAACACAAAACCAACAAAATTTAAGTTCTTAACTTGATGTCATCTTCATAATTCAGCTAAATTTCAGCAGCACTAAAAGTCTAGTATAGGAATATAAACAATGACGCTTGTTGGGAGACAACCCAGATTAATAAGTTACATTTTTTTGTTCTTTGTTTTTGCATAAATCAAACCATCCATAATTGGAAGGAAAAGTTGACCTAGTCTCAAACATCTAAGAATTTGTGTTTGAAAAAATCCACATAAAGAGCTTGATGACATTAATGTTGAAATCACCAACAAGGATTTCTCCACATGTTGAAAGAGATTAATTGCTCTCTTGGCTTGGCTTTAATACTGAGGACAGTGTTGGTTTTAAGCCCAGAGAAGTCATGGTATGATCGTTAATCCGCTCTTATCTATGCTGATACCATGAAGCCTATTGATTGTCTGTTTATTACAACCCCTATTTCTATTGTATATCACATATATGCTCTGTGTTTTTGTTTTTGATTCCACCTTTCATGCATCTTTTGAGGCTTTCCCTAGTTTTTTCCCTCGAGCATATGAGTTAAGGCAGGATAAAGGTCCAAGCTCTACTATATATATTATATATATATATGTGTGTGTGTATATATTGCTAGTAATCATTGCAATTCAACATTTGAAATATTTAATTATTTTTATCTCATGGTCAAAGATAACATGCACTAAAGTTGCCTCGTATCACAATCACTTCTTAGACTCAAGAACTCTCAAAATTACTATTGTTTATACAACTAACCTCCATAAGAGCATTAAAAAAAATCCTTGTCCATCACTACTCTAGTCACTGATTTTAATCTGCAAGGATATTTTTCCTTTAATTAAATAACTACTCCTTGACCTTTCACTTGAAAGAGTTAATAGTATGTTGTTTTGTAGCACTCCAGGCACCTGCCCGAGTATTCCAGGAAGAAACTGATGGATAATGCCACGGAGAACAATTCTTCTCAATCCCAATAACTACTCCTCTAACATTTCACTTGAAAGATTCAAGAGTATGTCGTTTAATGGCATTCCTGTTGATCATGATATCACGCCGTAAAAGTGTTGCGTCAAAAGGAAAAGCTCAAATTCCTGAAAAAAGGACCTTTTCCAAACGAAAAGAAATTGCCTCTAATTCATCCAAAGCCACTGAACTTGATCTGTCCCTCTTTATTAGCCGATCCATGGCCTCTTCTTTTAGTACTATATATGGTACACATACTGTCTCTCGAGGTCTTCGAATTGATTGGGACTCCTTAAAGATGCCTACCCTTCGAGAAATGTTTCAAAAATTTGGTTGGCTTTCCCTTGCTTGAGGTTGATGAACATGTTTATCCTCGTCTTGTTAAATTATTCTATGCCAATATGACGTACCATGAAACACGTGATTTCATCACATCTAGAGTCTTGAACTGCACCTTCACATTGAATTTGTGAAATTTTCTGTGACATCTTTGGTGTATCTCAGAGTGGACTGCAAAAATTACAAACACACAAGTGGTCATATAGCATTTACTTTAGGCAAGTTTTATATGAGGTATTTGAGGGCTGTTGTGACAAATTTCCCATCACTGGAGGTCATATGTTACTCAATCCTATTATGAAAGTTTCTCATCATATCATCAGCCACATGTTGATCCCTCATGCAGGACATTATACAGATGTTACCTTTGTTGATCTTAATCTCCTTTTCTGTCCCTTAATGCCAAATGAAAAGCGTGACAACTTTGGTACCATCATGATTCATCAACTTCTTCGCACCAAAGACAAAATTATTCCTGATCATGGTCAAAATACTAGTTTATATTATGAGAAATTGCTTGCTCGCATCTTCAAGGCTCAAGGCGTCATCATACCAAAAAATGAACATTTCTTCACAGAAGTACCAACTGATGTGATCAACTTTCAAACTATGCTACGAAAGAAGCTTTGCTACAAACAAGGTAGATGGATTGACATTGGTAAGGGTAATACTGCTGATGACAATTCTAAAGACGAAGCCACCATTGAAGAAGAAGCATTCGACATGCCACAGGATGGCCTTGACTGGAGCACCCTTCCTCACTCGACTCCTCATTCTCCGAACGACTGGCCAGCCACTGACGATTGGGGTCCACCCTCCTATCAAGGCACTTCTGATTACTCTGGCCCAAGTCGTGATGAATGGAACTCTCTTGTGACTCGGGTTGGCACAATGCAGTTGGAACAAAAGAACATGCGTGATTGCATGTTTGCTTACTTTCACTCGACGGGGTTTGATACCTTGCCTTTCGATCTCGATCATTCGGCGTCTTAGAGTCCCTCTTTTGATGTTGTCAAAGGGGGAGAAAGATGGATGAAATTCTATGCCATTTAGGATGGAAGTCTATGCAACCTAGTCTTCTATATGTTTTTCTTTATCAAGATTATGCACTATGTAGTACTATCTAACATGAACACAATACTTGTGCTTATGCTTTATATCACGCATGAATGATTCTATATTACTCATGTGAACTATCAATGATGTCTTGCATAGATATTTAAATGCGCCTTATGTGATGATACTATTGCTCTCAAATTTAATTGTAAGCATAAATTTAGGGGGAGCAACAACTAAGGGGGAGAAATTACTGTTATTGTTAAATCTTATCATCTATTAAGTTTGACATCATAAAAAAGGGGGAGATTGTTGATCAGAGCATAACCCTCAATGATTTTGATGAGCACAAACTTAATGGATATATTGGTACTAACATTTTTTATGAGTAACAGATGATAAAGTCTCAATGAAAATGCATAAAGTTGGCATGCAGTGAAATTCGACAAGTCAAATAAAAAAAAAATGGATGACCAAAGTAACTATAAGTATCAAAGCGGACGACTTCAAATATGTTAAAGGGGTTTCGGACGACCGAAATCTAAAACGGGCGATCGAAAATCATGACAAAGCAAGCAATCAACAGATACTAGAGTTTAGGTCGACCGAAACCTAAAACGGTCGACCGAAAATACTGCCGAAGAGAATAGATGGTGGTCAGTAAAGATTCGGACGACCAAAACCTAAAATGGTCGACCGAAAATACTGCTGAAGAAAGCAAATGACGGACACTAAAGATTCGGATGACCGAAACTAAAAATCGATCGCCCGAAAAACATGCCGAGGCAATCATCCATTCGTCACTAAAGCTTCAGATGATCAAAATTGAGTATAGGTCGCCTGAAACCATATCAAGAAACTATTCAAATTTAAAATTTCAATGCTGGAAGATTTAAATATGGAAACGAGGACGACTGAAATAGAAAAGGACAAAATGAATGAAGATTTCTGTCATTGATGAAGGTGATCAACCATTCCATTATTGGGTGAGAAGAAAAATAAGAAGAATCACCTTGCAACAAGATGAAAATAACTCTCAAGAATTATTTTTCTGTATGAGCTGATTTGTAACTTTGAGAGGGAGAGAATTTTCCTATATTCTGAAAGCTCCAAGTGAAGAGAGGTGAAGTCTTACCTCTCAAGCGGAGAAAAGGCATTTGCATTGTACTTGGGTCACCTTCGCCCGGATTCATCCAGAAGTGGGTGTTAGTGAATCTCCGAGGTTCTCAATCTAGAGAAATCGGAGTGGGGACGTAGGCCAAGGAGTTGGGCCAAACCTCGTCAACAAACGACTGCGTCTCCATTTTAGTTTGCGCACTCTACTTCTCTCGTTAGTTTTTATTACATATCTGTTATGTTTGTGGTTCAAATTATAATCTAATCACCAAACGATTTAAGATATTATTAGATCAAAAAGAAAACACCAATTCACCCCCCCCCCCTCTTGGTGCCTTTCGATCCAACAATTCCTAGCATCCTCATTGAATATTTTAGGAAGAAAACATGAGAATATGCTAGGGAAGATATCTCTTTTTGCTTTCACACCCTTGCGGATTTAAAAAAAAAAGGAAAAGAAGAAAAAAAGAAGAGAAGGTGTGGACAAGGAAAGGGAAAAAAAAGATGATGAACATGTACTCCATAATATAAGTTAAATAGGTTAGTTGCTAGAACACAAAGACAAAGAAGAATTCTTGGATTTAATGGGTGGTTCTGACATGTGGGCAATAAAGTTGGGATCTTGTGTTGCATTAAGCATAAACTTTTGTGACTTATGAGCAAAATTTAATCACGTCAGAATGGTACTGTTTGCAGTGTATTTACAAAAATCTTATTTTATGAAAAATTTGGCTTGTTCCATATGCTGTGGTCTTTGCATTTGAAAATCAATTTTCTTAAAATTAATTCTTTTACTTGAGGACAAGCAAATGTTCAAGTTTGGAGATTATTGATATGATGCATTAAGTGCATGGTATTTGATCTTTGAAGTTGTTTTTAACATTAATTTCATCCTTTCTTTTTAGCCAAAGCCTTTATTTTATACTCAGCTTCCACTTTTAGTGAGCACATCCTTGTCATATTCAAATTCTGACAATTTTATACCAAATGATGTTGCTTTATACTCTTATTTCAGAACATTTAGAGAAAATGAGTTATCACACATTACTTGAATGAACATCACAACCTTGCATGTCACATCACTGAAAAAAGACAAAATCACTAAAAAGCTGGAGAATCATGATAGCTCGCTATTGTCAAGGACGAATCAAAGAAAATCAAGGGAATCTTTTTTATATGACAGATGGGACATATGTCAAGAAAGTAAAGGAGAATAAAATGAAAGGATAGATATTTATAGGAGGAAACCTCAAGGAGAGAAAGCTCCCATTCACAAGGCCCCCATTTGGGGGAGAGGCCATTTTTGTATTTGTGCATCATTGGAGACGGGAGGAAGAGCGGAGGAGACGACAATCGCCATTGGAGCACAAGTTGCAGAAGGAGAACACTATGAACATCTCTGAACTTTATGCTTTTTGATTTGACAATGAACATGTTCTGTAACTAAGTATAAAGTTAGTATTAGGGGATGATGGATTGGATTAATCTTTTGGTTCTGAACTTGTTGAACTATTTTGGTTTCCTTTATGAACCCATCGTTTGATTTTTTAATTGAATGTTTGCGAAGAGTTTTGATTTGTTTTGATCGACCGTGAGCTAGCATTCAGTCCGATCTTCTTTCTTGCTCCTACTTTCTCATCATCAGACGATACATCTTTAGTCGGAGGCATTTGTGAGATTGAGTGGTCATGATTTTTATATCCCGCTGAATGTGATATGGATTCTTGTTATCACCGGATGTGTTCACATTCTTGCAATCATGAGGAATCGATCTTGCTACTCTTTCGAGTTTACAGTGTTTGGAGGACTAGTCATCTCATCTCGTTCATACATAGTCTTCTAGTGAGCTCCATCTCAGGTTCTGCAGATCTGTGATGCATGGGTTGTATGCCGAAAGACCCTTAATCTGATAGCAACCGTTAGACTCATTTAGATTAGGTTCCAGGACTCTTTCCCTCTCTCTGTTGCATAGTTGTAGGAAGATCACGATTGAACTCCACTGAAAAGGGTTCTTTGATCCCTCTCTTCGTTCGTTTCTGATCCAATATATATAACCCTATATATTAATAAAAAATCTGATCCAACATCCCCGACATAATATTGACTCTAAGGTTCCTCATAACCTTGTTGATCTCGCTCTACCTTATCTTACTATTACTTGCTTTGTGTTTCTTAATATTAAAACCCTTAAAAGTTAGATAGTTTAGATCCTTGATTCATCAAATTTTCGTTATTGTTTCTCTTTATCTTGTTATTTTGATCAGAGTGATTCTTTCCCGAATATTTCTTTTGCTTCCTTGTGGATTTGATACCTTAAGTACTACCTTCAATAGTTGTATACTTGCAGCAATCATTGCGTTGTCTAAGGATTTTAAAAACTTATTATTTATTGTCATTCACTATCCTGCATAAATTATCACAATCTTACTTGAATATCTGTGTTTGAACCTGATTTTGATTGATCTTTAGACAATGCACATCAATGTATAATCTTAGTGATCATTTTTCCTTATCCTTCTCCACAAATGGCAATGGTGCACCCTATGATCACACTTGATCGAATAGATATTTTATCCAATGATTATTGACATTGAGTCATCAATTCATCCATTCATGCCAATGCTCTTCCATATAAAGACTTCATTATTAGAGGCATCTTAGCGTAAAAAATAATATAAGATTATATTCCTCCTCCTAATGGCCAACTTGCACGATCTTCAAAAAGTACGTTAAGAAAATCCCAAACTAGATCAATTAATTTTGGCTTCTAAGGTTGTGATTCGCTTGACAAAATTTCTTATCACCCTTCCTTAACCATCATTGTACTCTTAGTTGCTAATATGATCACCTTCTTCTCACCAATGAAATTTCTCAAATCTTCAATTGTAATCCTACGTTTTTAGGGACTATGAACTTCTTCTCTTAACATTATATCACAACCTTAGGGTAGGATATTAAATCCATACCAAAACTACTATCTATTCTACTATGACTTGATTCAAGGTTAACACCTTCAACCTACATTGTTTATTAGGAAGTATCTCCTATGAGTGTGAGAATCAAAAATTGACACTCAACTCTTTCTATCTTTATCTTTAACATCTTCATAGAATTATAAGCAATGAAAGAGTGCCTAGGATATGAGTAAAAATAAAAAAACTTATGTATGTGGGTAACGATTAGAAGTGTACCTTACACTATATTGCTGGAGTGGTATGCTCCTTGACCCTCAAATTGTAGACCCTCCCTACTACTACTTGAGGAGAGTTCTCTATCATGCCCTAAGTTTCATTTTATGCATCATGCCCCTCCGGACAATCTCTTATGAAATGTCCATGTCTCCCACATTGAAGACATACTCCACTCTTCATTCGACATTCTTCTGTATGGTATCTTCCACAATGATGCCTAAGGTGTTCTTTTCCTTTCTTGATATCCTTTGCTTAGAGGTCTTGAAGAACCTCTTCGCTCGTTTGCTTCTATCATATTCTTGAGGTTTCTATGTCACCTTTTCCTTTGAAAATCCCTTCTGATCGTCAAGCTCTCTTTGAAATGTGGATGCTTGCTCTAATCATTCATCATAAGTTCTGGATTCAGACCTTTGATAAACATTTCCATTCTTATGCTCTCAGTCTATTCCACTGAATTATACCTCTCCAAAGTCATGTTTATAAAGATATTCCTTCATTGACATATTCTCTTATTGAAGTTTAAAAAATTCTTCCTTCTTCTGTTCCTAAACATATGGCGGAAAGACATGTTCCTTAAAGGCATCCATATGGTATCTTTGTTTACGCACTTTGTCCTCAGAATTGACTTCCACCAAATCGAACGATTGTCCACCAATTAATGTGTAGCAAGTACTATGTACTCATCCAAGTAATGCATCACTTGCAGCTTGCTAGAAATAATACCAACCTACCTCTGCCTTATCTGGATTCTTGTTCCCGTCGAACGTTGAGGGATTAGTTTTCAAGAACAATTCAAATGAGGATTGACCAGAACATCTTGACCGTCTTTCCATAGTTTCGACAACCATAGTCATACTTCCCATATATGCACCTTATTCCTTACGCTCATCATGACGTAAAGTGTCACCCCTTTTCGTCTTTCTGCATTACATTATTAACCATATATCAAAATGGTTAGCATTTACATAAATATAGGACACTACTTAGATGTGTTCTTAACTTTGATGGCTGCTCATGATGGACTTTGAACTTCTTAGAGACTTGGAACTTTGATCTTTAGAATGACTAGGATATAAACATGAGCCTTAATTATATAAGACATTTTAATTGTGGAGCCAAACTTTAGGCTCTAATACCTCAATATAAGACCCCGAATATGTGCCCCGCCATGCGTATGAATCAACATTCGCCATGTGCTCAGAACGATGTTCACGATGCTACAAGATAATAACTTTGACTTGACCATTGACAATTATGGTCAAAACATGAAAGAATAAAAATGAAAGACTTGAATTAGAACGACGCAAGACCAAATAAACAAGAGACTTATGAGATCATGACAAATGTACGAATCAACATAAGACATGAAAATGATTAATAACTAACATAATTCAAGAACTTGACATTAACTCAAACATAATCATAAACGAATTTGTCCATAAACATAAACATACCCGACTTTGTCCATAAAGATCACTTAACATGAAAGAGACATGCAGTTTACAATATTTGCCCAAAGGCGATACATGGTCTTTCAATAAACATAATTAGAAGATGAAATGAAAAAAACATAAACGACTCTGAGACATTACCAACTTCCCATGTGCTTTGTTGACCATGAGCGACTCCATACTCTTAAGCGGCATCATTCTTTTCACCTACAAGATTCAGAAGCCTAGGATATCCATCCAATTAAAGTATATAAAGGTCGAAGAAAGGATAAATCATCTCATCTCCATGTCATGATTTACATGTCATGCATTACATTATAAAACACGAAGCATATCTTAGGATTTTAACCCACGCTTATTATCAACATATGATCATTTATTTTTTTCTTTGATTTAGCTTCTTAGCACATTATGCTTAATGACTTAACTTTAAATCCATCTTTCATCTTGCTTATGCATTATCGGTATAATGCATTTTTAATTCATCTTAACTTTACTTTACTTGGTTATCAATATAATGCACCATATTCTTAGCATTAACGATATAATGCATCTTTAAACATGAACGTCATAATTGGCATTGACTTTCAATGCAAATACCTCTTTTGTCTTAACTTTACCATTGATGTCCTTTTTCATTTTTAATCTTCTTATCATGTGATAACTTAGAAGTCAATCATCTAACTTCACATAAGCCGTCCTAGTCATCCCTATAATCACATGTCATTTTATTATCTTATTCGATAGAGATACATCGTACACACTGACTTATTTAGGTTGATTAGGCCAAGGATGTGCCATTGCACCCCAATTTTCACCCCTTTGGTCGTTTAGGAACTTAATCCAAGAATGTGAACACCTGTGTCGGCCAGGTGTCAAGTGTTCACTCCCTCCTTTTAACTTAGATGTGCACTAGATTTGTCTCAATCCATCTTTTATTACAATACATTAAGCAACAGTACAAACATTACATGGTTCATGTTTTAATCTTACTTACAGTTGAACATGCATATTCTTTTTAGGTGATTACAACACATCAAACAATGTTCTTTATGTCAAGAACCTAAAGCATAAAGTATCATAACACATGTCATTAGGGAAATAAAATATAACATTTAAACTTATGGGTGGTTACGATTATTCAAAGTGCACTACAATTGAAATGTGGTCGCTATGGTCAAGAGATAACTACTATAGTTAGATCGTAGGGAAACATCCCCCACTACAAGTTCAATCGTAGTCAGACTCTATGGACAAGCCAAAGAATTCATTATAGTCAGACAAGGTTCACTACATCCTATCTCATGTCACTATGGTTCGGGAACTCCTCGCTACGGGCAAGGACACCTCACGATGGTCTATCCGTAGTCAGTTTTATACTCACTTCTCTTGTGCATCTAATCCTAGTTTCATATCACGATTGTTTTAAGGCATTTCTTCTAAAATTTCTTATACAAAGTGGACCATAAGACATCTATCATCATGAGTACATAGCCACCTAAATGGATATATCATTCAACATATAAACATTTCCTTAGTTCGTTCATGCATTTTATCAAACATATAACATGCTCAACGTAATTTTCCGGTTCATAAGAGCCTAAACATGAAACATACATTTAACCATAATTCTTCTTCCTTACCAGCTTATTGATCATCATAAATTAATGTAAATATAGAATTGACTTAAGAAAAAGAATGGATCCCCTTTTACATACATCTTGTCCAAGTTTTACCCTAATTATGGTTCTTCTTGATCCTCCTCTTCTCCTTTCTTCTAAGCTTATTGCTGCTCCTTTTTTTCTCCTTGATCCAGCACCAAATCCTCCTCTTAATCTTCTCTCTCCTTCTCCTTCAGTTGTGAGAAATTCAGAAATGTGTGAACCTTTGGAGCTGGTTTATTTATTCTTTTCCTCTCTCTTTCCCTATTTTTTTAAAAGCAACCTTCTCAAATCTTTCTTTTGCACTTGTTGCGCTGACTTTTTAGAAATGGGATGAGCTCGTGCTTGTTACAAAGCCTCTTGGTGACACGATTGATGTGGATGGGAGAGAGGGCAAAAGTAGAGATGAAGTTTTTTTATGTGAGGTGAGTGAAAATAGGGTCCAATAGGATGGCTTTTAGATGGGGAAATGAGGCCCACCTGCTCAGTTTTTTTTCAGGTTATTGCAGCTTGATCATTAACGTTCAAAGGATGCTTGGAACGAGCACCTACCATTATTTCAGAGCTGCAGGCTCGCCGGCTGCTTCGACGACTTTGATAGGAGCCTTCAAGATCGTGGAGATGGCCATGGGCTCGAGCAGACGTTGTAGGGAGAGCGAGACTGCCTTGTTCGAGTTAATAGAGAAAGAGAGTCGTAGTTGTTAAACAAGAGAAACGAAAAAGTTTTAAGGCCTGTTTGGGAATCACCAATTCCAATGGATTTGGTCTCATCCAAAGTTTTTTTCTCCGTGGAAAAAAAGAAAAAGATGTGTTTGGTTGTTAAATATTTAAACAAAAAATATTCTCTGGAAGGCTCTAATCGCTTGTGCAAAACAATGAGCTTTGACCCCATTTTTTTCTTGTGACTCTTCGTTGTTGTCGATCGTTTTTCCCTCTGCTGCCGCTCCCAAACCCCTTTGCCGTCGCTCCCAAAATCTTCTTCTTCTTCTTCTTCTTATTCTTTCTTCTTCTTTCTTCTTCTTCTTCTTCTTCTTCTTCGTTGATTTCCTGCCATGGAGATGGAGAACACTAATGTCGATGAAAGTTTATGTGACAATTTTTCTTTTCTTTATGTTTCCTTACATAATATTTTTTCACGGGAATTTTTAAGGTTAAGAAATGGGTTTTTTTTTCCTTTTAGAACATGCTTACCTATTATTGTCTCAAGATCATATAATATGCATCCAATCTTGTAGCAACATTTTAGCTTTGATTTAGATAATATTAAGGAAAGATATTTTTTTCATTTAATTTGTTGCACTGTGTGATTTTCTTTTGTTGTTGCCCTCTATTTTTTAAGTTTGAATTCCTCGAGAGATCCATGAATCGGGATCCTGATGTATATAGATACAAATGGTCCAATGGGAGCAAGAACTTCCAGGAGCATTTGGAACATTTTGTTTCTGAACAGACGTTCTCCCCCAACCAAAAAAGGATCTCCCTCCCCTTCACATCATTGACTCAAGATGACTTGGAATCCCGAGCGAATCAACCATATGTACCTCATGAGTGCTACCATCTTCCAGTCTGCCCTATGACCTAGAGCTTAGATGCCCTTGCTCAACGAATTGGTTCCTAGAGTCGTCGAATTATTGGTTTGGTGAGAAATGAGCCCTGTTGGGGAATCCTTCTCTCTCTCGAAAGTGGAAACCCTTTCATCCGACTTTGCGGGAACCCTGATCTTGAAAAAAGCCCTCTACCTAACCAACAGACCTGGCCACTACTGATGCCTCGTAGCCACTCACTACCACAATCCAATGATTCCGCCCTTCGCTCTACGAACACGTGATCTGCTATCTAGATCTCATGCACCGGGGAAATGACGGGGGTCTCTCACTCATCCATCAGTTGGGAGAAAGAAGGGTTTCCTTGGTGTGGAAGGGAAAGGCTGTCTCATGAATGGGATTGGGGGCTAGAAGGAAAGACCAGACAGGTCACACAGAAGGAATTTGATTGTAGCTGGTTCATCCACCCCGTGTGTTTGATGGCATGTCACAGATTTCTCCTTGCTTAGCGGCAGGGGGGCACCATTTTAGGGCAATTTCATGACATTTTTCGCCCCACGTTAGAACTCTCTTTAACCGGCTTCTTTATGTTTAAACCCTTAGAATCAGAGATAAATTAATGAAAATAATTGGGGACAAATTCATACGGGTAAAATTTTCCTCCATATGATACTTTATCTGATAAAGAAAAATGAGTTAACTTAGGAATGTATTACGATCATTAGCATTTTTGTTTACTTTGATTTAGGAATTTTTAAGGCAGAGAGAAGTTTGTTAAGAAAAGCTTTTTTTTCCCTTTCAGCAAGTGTTTTCCTTTTACCATTGCCTCAAGATCGTATGAATTTTAAAAATGAAGATATCAAAAGAAATGATGGCTATTTGTTTCCTTATTATGATATTTATTGCATTGATTGCTTCCAAATATTTTGATTCTCCTTATATATGTTATTTCTACCTTAATTTTGTAGGATCTGGAATGACACCAAGAGAGGGGGGTGAATTGGTGTATTAAAAACTTTTGTTCTTCTTAACTTAATTTAGATGTGTTGTGTTTAGCGGAAGCATACATATAAGAATATAAACATAAATAGAGAGAAAAGAGTTGAGAGAAGAACAAACACAAGAACAAACGCAAGGTTTGTTATCGAGGTTCGGCCGAACTCTTTGGCCTACATCCCCGCTCCGATCTTCTCCCACGAGATCTTCGGAGTTCACTAT
>LTAE01004524.1:2854-31998 GCA_001647135.1 Pontederia paniculata | reverse complement strand
ATTATTATTATTATTATTATTATTATTATTATTATTATTATTATTATTATTATTATCTTTTTGCATACTCTATTTTATTTCGAAACATATTTTGTAAGAAATAAATATAATTAGGTAGGGATCAATTTCATTTAGTGGAGTGCATCTTTAATTAGAGGCAACAGCTAATCTATTTAATTTTGTGGAGCCACGTTCCACGCGAAGCACGTGATATTTACATGCGGCGTTGTTTGACTTGTATTTTGGTTTGCCAAGCCAAACTTTAACTTTGGAGAACAAAATCTAAATTTTTTAAAAAATTGTTAAAAAATATTTATTAAAAATTTGTTAAAAATTTTTATTAGGAATTTCTCTTTACTTAAGAAAAATAATTTGTTAAAAATTTCAAAGAGTGCATTTAAATTTCAAAGTTAGATTAATATTTTAACATCGAGAGTGCATTTAAATTTCAACTTTTGATTATAATCTCGTAGCTATGAACCTTTTTTAAATATTTATTGTGATGAACTTTATTCTGTTTTACTTGAAAATTTTAAAAACTATTATTTTAAATTAGAATTTTGATTCCAAAAGCATATAACCATTTAAATTGATTTTTTTTTCAGTTCTTTTACATTTAAAAACATTACCAAATCAATTTTATAGACATAAAAAGATCATCCGAGTGAACCACTCCTGGGCTTCCATATATCACTAAATAAAAATTAAACATAAAAATTAACTTGAATGAAAATATAAATATAAACTTGAAAAGAAAGGCAAATAATTTTGAATGAAAAAATGCAATAATATAATTATAACTTTATATTTATATAATAATTTAAAAGGCCAATAATTAATATTATCAAATACTAATTATATGCATTTAAAAAGTTTAAATGAGCATTAAATGTTAACTTTTATAACAATTATAAAAATTCAGAAAAACTACAATATATATAAAGAGTAGAAAAAAAAATAACGGTAAAAATGGAACTTGACATCATAATTATCGAGTTGGAGTGCATTAAACTATCTGGTCGACACTTAAATCGAAAATAATTTTGAAACACTTGAACCGGTCAAAGTTGACAACAAACTTAGTTGAACAATTCAAATATGAATAACTGTGCCCAGTTCGACTGAAAATAAACAAAAATCATAAAACTTACATTAGAAATATCAACTATTTTATTGTCCAAATCTTTAGTTTTATTCTTTTGTTGTCATTTTAATTTTAATATCATATTACTTTTATTTTTTATTTTATTTTGAATGTGCAGTGCAATTTCTATTCCATCATTATATTTTTTTCTTTAAAAATGGTTGCATTTTTACTACTATTTTGTTTGTTTATTTAAATTTTAAGGTCGGCGTCCATGTTATTTTTATTTGTTCTTTCATTTAAAAGCCGACCCCACCTAGTAGGATAAGACTTTGTTGTTGTTGTATTGTTATTATATCATTCTTGTTATTGTATATTTTATATATATCTTTGTAAAGAGCAAATATGGAAGTATATAAAGATAAGATTATTATTTGGATGACAATGTCGAAAGACACTCCAAATAATTTAGTTATTTTCATTTTTCTCTCCTAAACTATCGTGAAATTTCATATCTAACCCTAAAATATAAATCGGATAAAAATAAGTATGCATTTTTCTCGATTGACATGTTTAATCCACAAATTTGGTTTTCTATTTTTTCAAAATAATTTTTAATTTATTAAATTACTGTTTTACCCTCCTTTAAGAAAAACTCTCCCCTTCTTTCGACTCTCTTTCTGGCGCCTACGCGCTTCCTTCTCCTCCTCTCCTCCTCATTACCTTGCACGCAGGCGAGCAACTGCCGAGCAAAAACATGAGCTCGTCTGCCTCGCGAATGGCACGCAGGCGAGCAACTGCCGAGCAAAAATGCGAGGTCGCTTGCCTCGCGAAGTCGCGCGCAGGCGAGCAGCTCTGCTCGCCTGCGCGTGTGCGAAGTCTCACAAGCGAGCAGCGCTCTCCTGTGTGAAATTGCGTGCAGGCGAGCAACTGCTCTCGTGCGCGAAGTTGGCGCGCACGCGAGCGGCTGCTTGCGTGCACGAAGTTGCACGCTCGAGCGTCTGCTAGCCAGCATGAAATTGCGCTTAGCGCACGCTTGCCACCGGAGAGGGAGGAGTGATAGAGAGAGATTGCTTGTGCGCTCGCCTGACACCGGAGAGGGAGGAGTGATAGAGAGAGAAACCAGAGAGGGAGCGAGAGAATGAGGAGAGAGTTGAGAGACCGAGAGAGAGGAAGAGTGGAAGGAGGAAAGAATAGGTTTTTTAGTTTGAAGGGTAGAATAGTAATTTAATAAATTAAAATATTTTGAAAAAAATAAAAAAACCAGATTTGTGGATCAAAATGATCAATCGAAAAAAATTTAGACTTACTTGTGTCCGATTTTATATTTCAATATTAGATATAAAATTTCGCGATAGTTTAGGGAGGAAAATGAAAATATTTTTTTTAAAGGAACTATTGATTAGTAAATCATTTGAGTATGATGACAAAATATCGAGAAGATCTGCAGGAAGATCATTCTCCCAAAAAAGATCGCCAATGATATTTCTACAATAATTGACCAAAAAATCAGCAGCTCTATTGGCTTGCCTATAAATGTGCTTAGAAGTTATAGTTTCAAAAGCTTCCATAATACAAAAATGTCCAAAATAATGTTCCTTAAGCGTCAATGAGGTTTCTTTGCCTTGGATAAGATGTGGATCAAGTTTTTCGAATCCGATTCACAAATGATGTTCCAAATATGAAGTTGCTTGCATTTGAGAAGGCCACAACAAAAGCTCATGCTTCTACTTCAAGGATTGATACGAAGGATTTCAATATCTGCGAAAACAAAAAATCCATCAGCATATATAATTAAATAGCATGCTCCCCCGCCTCCACAAGTCCTATGAAGGACTCATCCATGTTCATTTGAACTACGTTGGAGGCGGGGGCTCCCACCGAACCTTTATGAGATCTGTGGGGGTGTGCCCTTCAGAATTGTGGATATTAGATAATTCATAATAGTTAGTCATAATCCTAGCTCAAAATACATCCAATGTTGCCTGTTTAGAATGAAAATAAACATCACGCCACATCGTCCATATATTCTATAAGGCGAGAGCAAAAATAAATACGAAACTAACTCTAGAGGTCTGATCAAGCCCACTGCCCTCAAGTATCTAGTTACCCTCTTTAACTTGTTCTGAAAAATAGATTACAACTGAGAAGTAAAAGGACAGAAGAAGAATAAGTGAATATTGGTTTCAATGTTAAGACCACAAAGTGGACAAGTTGGATTCGCATGAGGATTAAACTTTAGCAGCATATTAATGGTAGTCAAACGATGATGAGATAATTTTCAAAAAAAAAATAGTGGATCTTATGAGGAACAAAAATATTTCAAATCATCTTCCTGTCAGGGCAAAGGCGGTCGACTAACAAATTTATATAGTGATTTAGCAGTAGCATCCCCATGAACATCTGGTTGTAGGATCCAAAGATCATCACACGGTTTAGCAGGCATATGAATAGAGAGAATTTTATGTACAAGATTTGTAGTGAAAAATTTCAGCAGCCAGCTTATCACTTCATGTGTTGTCAAGTAACTCAAATTATGCATATATTAAAATAATAGTTTTAAGTTAACATAGCTTATAATTTGGAAAGATTACTTGTCAAAAGTGCCATCTTATGTTTGTGATGTCCGACCATCAAAATAACCGAATTGATTAGTATGATTTTAACATCTTTGATTGAATTTTCTCCGAAGAATTATGTGTCACTACAACGTATTTATATTTTCACCGGGTTCCGGAATTATATGAATCCTTGGAGAAGAAAGACACGAACTTGAATGTGAGGTATCTTGAATTTCTTTTATAAATTTAATAGATAATAATTGGATAATCACAATTGACTCTTCATATTGAGGTGTTTTATTTAATAGTTATATATCAGATTGGACAATCAAATTAATACAGTAGTTATGAATTATGTCATATTATAAAAATTGATCGAACACTATGTAAAATGCAGAATATTTCATATCTCGATTTATCTCAATGTTAAATTATTTTGACCCCACTAACTATGTTGAAGGTGGTTCGGATCTAGGAATGGCACAAAGGCCCTGTTTGGGGCCAACACAAAACGCTGGTCATCAGCGTTTCTTCTCTCACATGAAACGCTTGATGACCAAGCGTTTGGGGCAAAACGCCCTGTTGCCAAACAGGGCCAAAGTCCCCGAGAGTTTGGTGTGGCGGAGGGATTGAAGTAACACGAGGGGAACGGTATGGGGATCAATGCCTCCACAATTAAATGTTTTTTTTTAAATTTATGGCAAGTGGTTATTAATGTTATAACTCACAATATAATGAAACATGGTGTTATATTTTTTATGCATTAATTTGATAATATTCAAATGACTCAATATACGCACATATTATTATTTTTTTAGTCCTTATAAATATTGTTCATCTTGTAAAATATAATGAAAATTCAGAGTTCCTCAGAGATTTGGAGACTAAAATGAATCAGTGAAGGCAATTTCTTCACTCACATCTCCACGGGGATTTGAGGGTAGGAATATATTCCCTCTCCAAACAAAGTTGGGTGTCATCCCTAATAAAAAAATAAAATAAAGTAATAAGTGACTTCTTCTTATTCAAAATAATTTTAAATTCGAGTTTTTTATATGATTTTCTTTAGTAAAAGTAATCTCAAACTTTATTGGATGACTTTTTAAAACTATAAAAAATTATTGATTTTTTTAGCCCTATTTTTTGTATTCATTATATAACTTTGATAATATATATTACAAGAATAACATATTTTATATTTCAATATCACCATTTATATATTATATAATTTTGTAAAACATGTATTTACATAGTTTATATATTAATCGAGAATACATGTTAGGAGATATTCAGGATTTTTTAAAAAAATATAATATTAATTAGGATTCTATAAGGCTCATAGGGTGTTTTCTAATTTAAAAATCTCCCAGATTTTTTTGGATATTAAAATTTTATTTTATTTTTTTTAGACAAATTTTTAGGTCTTTTTTTCATTTTTTAAAATATTTTGCTTACACCCTTGATACTCATATATAGTATTGAATTAATAATAAGCACATATTTTTTTAACACAATGACACTAAGCTAAATGTGGAACAGTTTTTTTTCAATATTACTCCTTTTTAGGATCAGTTATTATATTATCATAGTAAAAGAAATAAATAAGAGACAACATCTGTTGTCCTATTAATTACTGCAATTGATTTAAGATTGCATTCATTGAATTGTGGTTCAATATTATTTGATAATTTAATCACTTATTAAATTATCAGTACATTATTTTATTTAGTATAAATAAATAATGTGGCTGACAATTTTATTATCTTATTTATTATTTATAAATAATATATTCTTTTATCAAAATACTCTCGAACGAAATAATTATGTTACGAATTTTATAAATTTAATTTGAATTCTTTGAACTTGAATTTGATAATTATTCTAATTTTTTATGATATTTTAATAATTAATTAAAAATTATTTATCATTTAAAATATATACATAATCTATTATAGTTAATTAATAATGCTAATATTAAAATTAGTAGAAATAATAACGTATTTAATGATAATAATAAAAAAATTACTATAGTGATTAACAATCATTATACTCATTAATAAAATAATATATTAAATTTATTTGTTTAATTTTATTATTTATTTAAATAAATTTTAAAGTACGAGTGTGAATTTTTTTTTATAGAAGATTGCCCCATGTCTTATAGACAATTCAAATTATCACTTCATAAATAATTTGCATTGTCTAATTTATTATTTGCAAAATTAAAATAATTGGTGACTCTAAATAATTTAACATAGATTACCTCTACAGAAATATTTCTTAAAAATAAAATGTTATACAGCACATGCAACTTATAGTCTAAAATGGCATCCCTCTAGGAACATCAAGATAAGGACTAAAGAAGCTCCATAAAACAAAAAAAAAAAAAATCATTAGCGTCCGGGACACAATTTTCTTCGGCCGGTGATTAATCCCGACGACATTCTCAGGAGGAGACCACATTGCGCGGCGTGAATAGACGAATATCATTGACTAGGACATGAAAATATTGTTCATGATGTGTTTCGAATCTGGATCAGATCTTGCTTGGATATTTGATTTCTTTGCAAAGTTGTAACTTTTGTTTAGGTGGGGAGCTTTGGATGTAGGGATAGCCCAACCCATTTTAAATTCGACTCAATTTAATTTATTTTAATTCAATTAAGTTAAGTCAGATTGATAATGAGTTAGTTATTCAAATTTAATCCAACTCAATTTCTATTGAAGATCGAGTCGGATCATCGATTTGTCCGATTGAATTTATTCATATTTTATAAATTATTTTTCTTAATATTTAATAGTTATCATATTTTAAAAAAGAAATAAATATAATTTTTAAAAGATTTATAATATTTTTCAAGGGTATAAAGTATAACTTTTAGTATATTTTAATTTTAAAGTAACATAATTTATTTATTAAAAATAAATTAATTGAAATTTATTTAAAAATATATTAAAATTTGGGTCATCGAATTGGGTCGAATTGATAATGTTTAAAAATTTGAAATTCGTATTCAACCTATTAATGATCGAATTATAATCAGATTGGTTCGAGTCCGACCCAATCAATGATTCGATCCAACCCAATTGAAATTGAATCAATTTGAATCATCAAATTCATCAAGTCGATCTGATTCAATGAACACCTTGTATTTTTCTCTAAAATAAATAATTGGGCGAGTAATCGGTTAATAAAATTGAGATAAAGAGTGCAATCTTTTAACTTGTGGATCATTCGATTATATAGAGATTAACTAGTTCAAAAAACATGGTAGAGAAAAGAGAGAGCATAATTGGTAAAAAAAAATTATATGTAGTTCATTTATTTTTTTTATTTATACACGTATAATTTAGTTAAAAAGATTGTTCTAAATAAATATTATAAATCACACAAAAAGTTTATAGAAAGTACATAATAATATAATAATTAAATAATTAATCATATTAATTTATTAAGCCGATTTGTGTTTTATAATTATCAATTAATTTTATCGTTATATTTATCAAATATATTTTTATTTTAATGAATCAATAAATATTAATTGCTAATAGTTAATCCACTAAATAAATTTCTATCTGTTCTTAAAATGTCATCCATTTATTAATTCATTATTGATGCCAATCACAACTTAAATCAATATAATATTTAAGATATTTAATAAGTATAATTAACGATACCATTAAAACTTAGACATTTGGAAAATTAAGATTTATGATAGCTACTAATATATTGAACATTATTTTTATAATATATTTTTTAAAAATATTTTATTATTTTACTATTTATAAGATATACTTATTCTTTATTCCGCATGACCACTTTATTACTTTCTTACTTTATAAATTATTTAGTTAATTATTTGTTAATATTAAAATAAAAAAAGTTTATTTAGTGTAGTTTATATATAATCATTTGAACTATTTAAATAACTATTTATATCTTTTTAAATTATTTTTTTATATATCAACTAATTCAAACGTTGCATTTATCAAGTATTTTTTATCAAATTCAGTAATTAATTCATTACTCATTAATTAGTACTTATTAATCGTTAATTAATATTTGTTATTAACTATTTAATATATTAGTACATAACTACATATCAAGGAACTCCCGAGAGGCCGTAACCCATTCGTAACAGCTTATGGATGACTACTTAGAGATACCTAAAGATAACCATTCGTTTAAATACTACTGAGGATATTAATAGCTGTAATTTACAGCACATTTGCGATGCTGTATATTTATTAACCCCTTAATTTAAATCTCAAAATCAATTTCAAAATTTTGACTGTTAAAAACTGATTAATAAGTCTTTACGAATTATAAATTAACCAAAAGTTAATAGCATTATCGAATATCAGTTAATATAAAAAAAACTACTTAATGGAAGCATCTTTCTTTTTTAATTAGGCAATATATTTTCGACCAAACCAATTCATTTTAAAGAGACAATTATGGTCCCTCATGAGCATCTTTTTTTTTTTTGCTGAAACAATTATGTTCTCTCAAGTATCATCACAAAGATCGACTTTGATCTCCAAGGCATCCCGAATCTCACATTTTCTTTTATTTTAAACTTAAGGTTCTGTTTAGTTGAAGACCAATACAGACAGAAGAGAAGAGAAAACAGATAAAAGAAATAGAAGAAAAAAAGTATTTGAAAGATATAACTAAGAGAAAAGAGAGAAAATTTAATGAAGATTAATCATTCATTTTAAATTTAAATAATTTAAAATTATTTAAGTAATATAAAATATAATTTAAATTTAAATTATTTAATTTGGATCATAAATTTAAAACAGATGATTAATCATATAAATATTTCACCATAAAATACATAGGAATATGTTTCATCTTCGTTAAATTTATTAAGTAATAATCTTATTTAAACACACACATATATATATATATATATTCAATTTTTATAAATGTAATTAAATAATGTCAAAATTGAAAATTTATACTAAATAGAACTTTCACCTCATTTTGAAGTTGAAAGAAAAAATTGAAGAAGAGAAATTCCCTATAACCTTTTTTTATGGATTTAATGTTGGTGTACCCGGGTACACCATGTACCCTGTCTAACAAACCGTTAGATCTGAGATCTACGGTTGAAAAAATAAATAAAGAATAATAATCTTAAATAAGATTTACCGTAGATCTCAGATCTAACAGTTTGTTAGACAGGGTACATGATGTACCCGGGTACACCAACATTAAATCCTTTTTTTATACCTTCCCCATATTACCTTTCTTTCACACCCAACCAAACAAGTCATAAAATAAATGCGGTGTTGGTAAATAAGACCATCAACTTCTTAAGAAGTTGAATGGAACCAAATCTTTTTTACCTTCACGAGAAAAGAGAAATAATTAACTTCTTAGCCACCTTCACCTTTTTCTTTTCATTTGAAAAGAACCATCGTCCTCATTTATAACACCGAATAAACAAAGAATATTTACGAAGCACAATTTTTTCAGCAGGTACTTATCGTTTGGCGTAGTTTTTTAGCACTGCAAAGTGCAAAACACCAGCTCAAGTGAGGGGAGGAAGCCTACAGCTGCAAGCCTGCAACACAGCACAAGAGGAAAGGACTTCGTAATAAACAGTAACTCCATTCAACTGAAGGATGCGCAGAGAAAACATCCCCTAAAACGCCATTTACAAATCCTTCGAGGAATTCAGATAACTGAATAATAAAACAAGTACAGTAACAGAACACAGTATAAAGCAGGGGACAAAATTAAAAGGAACGACATTGAGCCCCAGAGAGCAGAATCAGGTTGGAGCACTTTTAAGAAGGAAGCACAACACCTTTGTTGAAAAGGACAAAGGAAGCGAACTTCAAACTCATGAATAAATAGTGGAAAGAATGGAAAAAAAAAGAACCCTGGAAATGCAGTTTCAAATATTGAGCTCATCAGAACAAGGCAATCAAATACAGAGAACAGTCTAAATTGCTACTGTAACTTGGAATGTACCATATTAGTAGATGCATGACTCTTACACATGAAATCTTCCTCCTACTTGCAAGGCTCCAGTAAAGAAAGTATGATGCAACAAAACGTCATGTTCATTTTCACCTAGAAAGTACCTTTAGCAAGCATTGTTCTCATGGGCGTTATCTCAACAAAGCACTTGCTATGGTGTTGGTACAACATAATCTAGAAATAGGAAAAAATGAACAACACAAAGAAGTAGCAGTCGGGAGATTAACAGAACTTCAGAAGGTATACACAAATTCGAATCTAGAAACTAGCTAGGTTGGGATGAAGGAATTACACTCCCTAACTATTGATGAAACTGAAATGCTTCTTACTTACTAGAGGAATATTTTAAAGATATACTATAAAGATTCAATATCATGAGCAACAATTATTATTAAGGCTCAAGCTCAAAACTATGACCTGTTGTCATGGTGCGGAAATCCTTGACATGCATTTTGATAATTTTTTTAGCCAATGTTACCTCTTGAAAGATGAGTCCTGTGACTCCTCGGTAATTATTATTAAGGCTCAAGCTCAAAAAAAGAATGCAAGTAATTTTTTGGTTCCCAAAAGAAATTTGACACATGTTTTTGAGTTACAGGACTCATCTTTTAAGAGGTTGTATTGGCTAAAAATTTATGAAAACACATGTCAATTAATAAGATATAGACTAAAGACAAGGCAATAATGTTGCAGTTCGATCAAAAGTACAGGAAACGAGGACTGAATATTAATTACTTGAATAACAAGATCATGCTCAAAGAAGCTAAGCATCTCAGGAGTAACAAAAAAAAATGTTCTTTGAAGAACAAATAATTTCCAGACTTCAACACAGAGAGCATGGCACTTGGTCAGTCTCATTGGTGTAACAGACAAATTATCACAAAAATAACAGATGAACCTCATCCTAATTCAACAGCGAGAAGGAATATGCAGGTCATATCAGTGCACAATAATTTGATCCATCCAACCAAATTTCAAAAATGATAAACAGATTAACAGTCGATGAACTCACAATTTCAATAGAAAAACAACCAAAACAAATTGATCAAGTTTCCAATGCAGACCGCAAAGTGATGGACACTATGTAGAACTGGACGGCCAAGTCACTTGATGATCCAAATCCAAAAGTCTAAAGTAGAACAAGTCCTAGTTCTGAAGGTTTCAAAGCATTCCTAATCCGATAGTTATACAGGTAGTAATGGAGTTGTCCATCACCGGGTCCAAACTTCAGCTCTTTAAGCAAGGACTCGTTGTGCATGACATCAAGAGCATTGAACACATCGAAGTCGTTCTGCTTGGCAACAATAAGGGCATCATTTATCAGCTGATTCAGAGGAGTCTTTGTGGACACGTTGTAGTAACAATATGCAGCCTTCAGTATCGAGTAATTCTGGTTGTTGAGGATGGATGAGGGAAGAGTGTAAAAGCTGCAAAAGTCTGTGATTTCATGGCTTTCAGGGCTCTCAACCAGGTAACTATCCACCACATTCTCCAAAGGCAGAAGCCAGTGTTCCACATCATCCTCGTCAAAATCCGGTGCCACCACAAACTGCCTCAGGTACTCCCTCAGCAGCCTGGTCACAGCCGGCACATCGCGGAGCTCCATCTTCCGGAACCCTGGGGTTACTGTGGTGTCCGGCAACTTGTACAGTTTGATGGTCCTGCTCATGGTCATCCGAGCTCCAAGCCTCGAAAAGCCTACGTCGATCAGCTTCTTCGGATTTAAAGACCTGTGCCAGTACCGGCAAGTCGTGATGGGCGTCGGAAGGACGACTCCGGCAGTGTATGCGGCCTGCCAAATGTTCTCCAGATGGACCCTCCTGGTGACCTCCTTGATCATCACGGGAGCCAGACGCTTGGAACGCAGCTTCTTGTGGACACAGAGGAAGTTGATCTCGGCCATCCTGACGACTTCATCACGGACGCGGATCCTGGCGGGCACGCCAGTGATGAAGGCGACGAGCTTCTTGGAGGCCTTGACGCGGACGCCGATGTGCCAGGCCTTGTAGTAGCCCGGCGGGCGAAGCGCCCATCGGAGGAACTCCTTGGAGTAGTTGAAGCGGAACATGTTCTCGTCGTCCTCGACGTAGTTGTTGGTGAGGAGGCTGTAGACCTCGGCGCAGGTCCGCTCGTCGTCCATGTCGCAGGTCGTCCACTCGTACGGAGCCGGGAGGTTGTAAGGCTCCTGCTTCACCTCGGACAGCGGTGTGGGGAGCTCAATCGGGCCCTCCAGAAGGCTGCCGTCGCCGACGTCCCTGAACTGGCCGACCGGCTGAGTTTCCCAGAACTTGTGCCGCTTGTCAGCAACGATGGACTGCTGGATGCGCCGGGCGAGGGCCTCGATCGTGCCCTCCGTTGACGCCACTCCCGCCGGATCGGGAGCAGAATCCGACGAGTCTCCGACGGGGATTTGGTCCTCGGCGGTGGATCCGGCGGAGGTATCGTCCACGACCACCATGGCTGCGAACAATAATTGGATTGGAATGAAGCCGAAAAAATCGGATTTTGAGATTGAGATCGGAAGAAAGACTGTACCTTTGGGTCGATTGATCTCGGAGACGGATCGAACAGAAGGGATCGAATAGGGTTGCGGTGGATCGGTTTAGGGTTTGGAGTGGGAGGTGGGCGATGGAGGCGAGGCGTGAAGGAAGAAGGCAAGATGGGATGGAAAAATCGAAAAGGAGACTAAGATGTGTTTTTTTTTATTCCATTTTCGCTTTATTCTTTCAGAACAAAGTTTTCACAGATGAAAAGAAAACATTTTATTTTCTCCATTTTCCCTTTTGGCATATTACATAGGTGGGAATCTAGATATTTAAAAAAAATAGTGTATAATAATTTGGAGTATATGATTTGAATTATTGATTTAAAAATTAATAATTAAATTTTATTTAATTAAAACGAGAGAATAATTTTAATTGAATAAAATTTGATCATTAATTTTTAAATTAATAATTTAAATTATGTGTCACGCTATTTTTTTTTTCTTTCCAACTTAATAATCTATTTTTAACCTATGCTTTTATATTGTAATTGAAATATTGAATATCACAATCTTGCATTTCATGAGTGTCAGCAAAGAAAATTGAAAATTTCTAAATTCTAAAAAATATTCGACATAATTTCTTTAGTTTTCCCTTTATTTTCTATAAAAATCCAGGCTAATCTTATATTAAAAAAACTATCCGATAAGTCAATCTACATAATTAACATTTTATATATAATATTATGGTTTAAATAATTTTAGCATATATAAAATTATTCGTAAAAATTATAAATAAATACAACAAAATTACATATCACAATGTATAATATATGATTAACATCAGGTTATATAATTAAATATTTTTAATTAGTATCATGAATATAAATTTTTAAAATGGTAGGAGCTCAAAAAATCATTAGAGAAAATTGATAAGATTTTTTTAATTGACAATTTTTTTTCTCACACAAAAGTTGTAAGACAATTGTACGGTAAAATTCACCAGATCCATATTATTTTCATATTTATTGTATTCTATTCTTTTTCGAGGTTATACAAGGAAAATAAACAATATATAATTTATAAGTAGTGCTGCATTAGATGTATATATTTTTATCTATAGCTTACACATGCATTTTCTTCTGTAGCTTAAAAATAGTGTATTTAGTGCAAAGTTCCCAACCAATTTTCTTAAAGTTAATATATAAATTAAATTTGTTTGCTATTTATGTATTCAATGTGTTTACCAGATGCTTTCATAATTAGATTTTTTTTAATCCTATACCTTTATAGGATGATCGATTAAAATATTAATTAGATTTATCATTTTTAACAAAAAAAATGAGTGACTAGAGAAATCATTCGTCTCATTTTTCTTTAGTCCTTGCAACATTTTTAATCTGTGTTATTATATTTTCCTTATTTACACAATGATTTGTCTTCAGTGTCTAAGTCGTTGAGGAGTCTTTTCTAAAATGTTTCTACTTACTTGTTCTCTAAGTGTAATATTCGAAATAATTACATTTTAAGTAATTCATATAATTAAAAATATAAATTGAGTTAACTATTCTAGATGAAATCAAGTTTAAATTAATTATGATATTTTATTTGTCTACGAGTTATTATCTTAATTAAGAATTAAAGAGAGTTAATTTATCTTTAATTAATCTAAGATAAAAGAATTTACTTATATTGTTAAATTTATATTTATATTTATTTTCAATTAATCATAAATTAAGTTGACTTAAGATAATTAATTCAATTATCTCAGGTTTATTCATATAATTAAATAATAATTATTTATTTACTACGTGATTTTAGTCAAAGTTGTAAGCAATTAAATGATTTTATTCACCTCCTCCCTTATCCACCTCCCTTATCCATGTGTTTAACGGACTTATACACCACTATAAAATCATGGCCATAGACAAAGACAAGAGGGGTATTAATCTGCTTGCTTTCATTTCAACCGTGAAGAAAGAACTAATTGAAGAATTATTAGATTAAAGCTAAGGAGAAAAGAAAAATATCAAATCAAAGAATAATTAATCAAGAGTAAAAGATATGTACGGGTGGATCCCTTTAATTTTATTTTGTGATGATTTAAACTTATGAATATAAAATTTAAAATTGAGTAATTAACTTATTTTAATTTATAAAAAATTAAATTAAATGATATATGTTTACGAAATTAATGCGTAAAATATTTTCTTTTAGGTGTGATTTAGGTAGCTGAATGTGGACCATACGAGTAATAAATTTTATGATGCCTAAAAAATTATGAAACTTTTCTAGATTGACCCCTTAAAAGTCTAGTTTCAATTGAAGAAAGAATTTTCTCAAATTAATATTAATATAGAGAGTTATACATTAATTAGTGAGTATAGTTTTAACTGGTCGGGATGAACAAATAGACCTAATTGAAAATTAAATCATAAACTTTGTACACGAAGATAAAATATGAAACTTATAGATTTAAAATTTTACAGAACCAAAGTTCCAACCCGAATGGAATGAATCTAAGATCATTTGTCTAGAGTGAGTTACGAGGATAACAAATGATATCTATTAGTTTTCTAAATTACAACTTGAACACTAGATTATCTGTAATCACAAGAATTTCTATAAATATTTCAAAGGTAGAAAAATATGAAATTAATATATATTAAAGTTTTTCGAGTATATTAACAAACAAAATTTATTTTATTGTATTTGGATTTATGTCGTGAAAACTAAAAATGAAACTTTCATTGTGTATCAGTCTGACAAAAATTATAGTTGGCTAAGTTGATCAACTAGTTATCTTAATTAATATTAATTATCTACTTCATGATAAATTATGATAACTTAGATTAGTTGTCATATGGATACTTACTTTTCAACTAAATTATTTTGAGATTATGACTTGATATGATGTGATAAAAATGAGTTATGCATCATCGTTTGATTTCTATTTGTATTAATCAAATACTAAAAAGATGGATACCATGATATGTTATATATGTGATTATTGATTTTTGATGCATATTTATGATTAATTATGTCTCACGTGTTTTAAATGTGACATTTGAATGCCATTGTATACCATATAATTTTGAATGCTTAAATGAAATTAATAAGTGAAATATTATATGACACAAGAACAGTAGAATTGAAACTAAGTGTCACATGAAAACATTTGTGGGGGTCACCTTTAGAATTCATCTACTGAGATTCTTAAATAATGAAATCACTATGTGGCTCAAATGAGCAAGCCTTATGGAGTAATGGTCCAAAGAGAGACCTATTGTGCATCGATATATGATATGATATTACAGTGCCAACGATGAATATGATAAGAAAGATAATAAATGAAAAGAAAACTTGAATGTGATATATAATTTTGTATGTTTTAATTATGAGATTTTATGTGTTTTTTAAAAGGAAAATTATGTATTTACATATGTATGAATTGATCATGTTTAAGACTTTGCCTTATGTTATTTTACGGATAATATGTTACGTGCAATTGATATTTGAGAATTTCAAATTCCTTTACATGCATTTAATATTTATTTATTGGCCATAAATACGAGCCTTTGTTCACAGGAGAAAGACCTTATTTTTCTCATGTACTTGGATTCTGCAGGTTAAGAGATGACGGATGTTGGTTGATACTCATGACACTATTTTGCACATGAAATGAATATTGCGTAAATAAAATATGTATTTTACAGTATCTTTGAATATATTGCGTTTGGATATGTACGCATGTATATGTATATGTTTATGTTATGATTACTGTATTATATGTAAAAAAATTTATAAGATATGACTATGATATATTTTGATGATTGTGTTTGTTTTATCCTTATAATACATATAAAATTTTAGTTTTATAATTGCTAAAAGATATTTATGTATAAGTTTGTGATTATTTATGTGTCAACGGTGATGATGTGAATTCTCGAGATATGTTATAAATAACTTTCGCTCAGTCGAGTGTACGAGTCGTTACACTAAGTAATTAAATTCAAAATAGAGAACATAAAGTTTAAATCATTTAAACTTAAGATTTCTCGAGTTCAACCTTTTATATTGATATAAATTTAACCTTTTTATTTTAAATTTCACCATGTAATTTTAATATAATGTGTAAATTTCATAAACAAATTAGGACCAATGAAAATTATTACATCAGCATACACGACTAATTTCTTTTCTTATAATAACAAAAGTTTTACACCATGAGCTTCATAATTTTCATCTTAGATTTCACTGTTCAGAACTCAGTAAATAGTCAACAATTTGGGTTTTAAAAAGCATTATTATCTTCACGCCTCAGAAGCGAATATGACAAAGGATCATAACCATTTTAATCATGAAGCTTAACTTAATCTTATTTTCTTAGCACCAAAGTAGTTACTTATATTGTCAGCTATACTATTAATACTAAGTAAATAAAAAAAAATTGATGAAATTGCATCATATTTAAATAGGATACATCATGTCTTTTATCTTATAGACAGTTGAATTTGATATTTATGATTAAAAAATAAGTAAAATATATATATTAAATAAATTATTTATTTTTAATTGTATATTTTAAATTCAATTATTCATAAGATAAAAAGTATGATATACCTTACTTAAATAGAATATATGTTAATTAAATCTAAAAAATATAATCATGATTTGGTTTAACAGGAAGGATTGATCGGGTTACCTTTTCCACTTTGAAAGAAAAGTAAGATGCTTTTATCTATGCTTTGGGCAATCTTTGGAAGGTCAACGTTTTGCCCAATGCAAATCATCAAACATTAACATTCAATTATGTGTGTGCTTTGTTTGAAATCAACAAAAGTGGCTGTAACACAGAAATTGTGCAGGGAATGAAAAAAAGTCAAAAACACTCATCAAATACTCCGAAACACAATTCATGCTTAAAAAAGCACATTAAGTTAAAAAAAAATCACCACAATTTTTTTAATTTATCACTGGTATTATTTTAAACTGAGATCCCTATTTTTTTACCTAAATTTATCATAGTTTTAGATAAAAAATATTTTTTTATTCAAATTATGTATAATTTTAGGGTTTATGATATCCTTTTATGTTAAATCTTTCATACTAAATTTATTGACCTCTTGAAAAAAACAATAAAATAGCTAAAACGGGCTTTCAACTACTTGGGCCAAGTAATGAACATGTAAGACTCTTCGGCCCATTGGACTTCATATATTCCGTTGCAAGAGGTTCTGATTCCCGCTCCTCGAGTCCCGCCATCAAGAAGACAAAGCATGCCGCCGCCGCCGGAGACGACGAGAGCGGCCGACGGCGATGCATTAGCCGTAGGCGTCGACGCGCGGGATTGGGACGAAGAGGGATACAGGAAGAGTATACTTCGGGAACGGGAGCTCCAATCTCACACCGTCTTCAGGACTGCGTTTGCGCCCTCCCAAAACCCCAACCCCAACCCCAACCCCGAAACAATTGTCATCGCCTCCAGCGACGGGTCCATCGCCTCCTATTACATCTCCTCCTGCATTGCCGCCACCTCCCAGGTGACGCTCCGTCCTTGGCCTCTTGAGTCTCGCAATATTAATGTTGCTGAAAACTTGTTCGACCAAATGCCCAAGCGGATTATTTCGCTTTATAATGTTGGGAGTATTATATGGTGTTTGAGGATTTTATTCTTCTTCGTAGAAATTCTAATTTAGTGTAATTTTGGTGCAGCATACGTATTTGAACAAGAACACTGATCAAAAGTAAGTTCTTTATGGTGACTGCCATTTTTTTCTTTCACAAGACAAATATCGACTGTACATTTCGTGTTGATTTTAATTATTTTTTCTCGATTGAAGCTGCATTCTTGAGTCGCTGTTGGTAGAGCCATGTGCCGTCATTCAAGGGCACAGTGGTCCTGCCTATGATTTAAAGTTCTACGAACGTGGCGAGAAGTGTTTTCTTATAAGGTTTGTATTCATGTTCACGTAAAATGTTTATCATGCATTTGACAGCCTAATATACAAGTATATTGTTTGAGTTCACAGTCTTTGTTATTTTGTCTGTGTTCTCTGTGTGAATTATCTGAATCTGGGCTTTAGCATCTGTTCTTTTTGTGCATGCTATTTTACTCTCTGAGCCAATTGGTTTTTCTATCATGTATTTGATAGGCAGATGTTCTATGTTACACAAAAAGTGTGTACCTTTTAGCATAGTGATGTCCTGTGATAAGGATATTTGGAAAAAGTCTGCTGCTGTTGCTTCATCAACCAAGATTTTGTCTCTTAAATGGTCAAAGTTGCTAAGTGAAAAAATGGTAAAATATTTTGTTGATAATTTTATTTAGAGACTATTTTCTTCTCATTTATGTATCATTTATCATATCACATATAATCCACTCTGTAAGTGGGAAAAGCTGTTACATAAAAAGAAGTGGGTGCTACTGTTCCTGATGATCCAGATTTTGCAGTTGCGGTGATGATGGCAGGATACGAGCATGGAATTGGAAAGAAATGCTGAAATCAGATATTCATGTGGCCAAGCAAGGTATGAACATATGGCAATGCGACACCTGTAAATGGAGTTGGTATATGATTCACAAACACTTTGACATTGAAAATGGCTCTTCTTTTTCAAACATGTCACAAGTCTCTAGCATCTTACTATGCCGAGTATTTCTTCTTTTTTCATCTCTTTGTATGAATACAATTATGATTCATGGTTTTGGCCTGAGACTGCTTAAATAATCGTAGGTTGGAGGTTGCCTTCTTGAATATTTGCCTTGAATTGCCTAGTTGGCTTCTTATAAGGTGTTCTGTTGTCAACACTCACTTGTTTGTATTTTTCTTTAACTTTCAGGCCAGTTAAAACCAATCCTTGACCTTGTGAACCCTCAGCATCAGTAAGTTCCTGATGATTGTATTCTTCATTCTTAATATCTATCTCAATATATTGATAACCATCCTTCAAAGAAAAATATCTTAATCAACAAAATCATGTCTTTACTTTGCATCTAGAACTTTGTTAGGTTAGCACAGTTAATAACATTATTATTTTTAAATTATTTATGGTGCTTTGGTGCATACTTCATTGAAAATGGATTTCCCCGTTAGAAATTCTTCATCAAATTATATCTTCACATGACTTGCAATTTTTTTCTGATCTTTCAGGATTTTATGAAATTCCATTATGTCTTAGCTACATTTTTTCATTATTTTATTTCCAAAATTTTGGCTTCACACTCATTTCTTAGATTATTGTAGGGGCCCTTGGGGTGCTCTGTCTCCCATACCTGAGAATAATGCCATTTCAGTTGATGAACAGGTATATTCTGTTGATGTCATGTTCCTTATGCTATCATGATATTGCTTTCAAGACCTAGATTTTTGGATGTTACAGTTGGCTGAAATGGATTTTTTCCTGCTTAACAAAACTGGTTGTCGTTTCAGTGCAGATCGTGTTTCTAAATACTTAGAGTTAAGAATAGTAAGATATATTAGCTAAACACCCTCTAAAAAGTATAGCTAAACAGAAAGTTCACTGTTTGTTTGTAAGTATGTGTCGTTATGTTGGTCAATTAATTTAATTAGCCAGGGTCTTATAGGTGCTAAAACTGTGAAAACGAAAATCATGATGATGATTGACAGAAGATGGAACTGGAGAAGAGAAATATTTGAGAATCCATACAAGGCAAAATAGATAAAACAGCAGCTCCTATTCCTTTATATGGTCACACGCTTTGTTTGGCATATATGCACCTTGTATGCATCAATAATGCAAAGCAAATAACTTTCAGCAATTAAACAACTTCTTTTATCACTATGGCCTTCATATGGGTTTCCTGGACATCATTGCGGTTACTACTCGACATAGTTTCTACCAACTATACATACACCACCAAAGTTCAATGAACTGATTCATGGAGGAAAATACTACAACTTCATGTGCCACTGTAACCTCTTTTAGATGCAGGAAATGCAAGTCTTATACATCTCTTTGCAAATCACGCAAGTCATTCCATTTCATGATGCCATTGTAAAGCTCTTTAATCCACTTTCTTCATCTTAACCCCAAATATTATCTGTATAGCAAATGATTGTTTTTCATTCTTTCTTGGATAAATAATTTTGTTGGGATTTCGTTATTATTTTTGGAGTTGTTCTTTATTAGTGATGATTATTTATTTCTTCTTAGGTATATGACAGTTTATGGTTTCTATTGTAGGAGGGATGCATCTTTTCAGCTGCTGGTGATAATTGTGCATATTGTTGGGATATGGTATGCATTTTCCAAGGTGGATGATACCTAAATTAGTTCATGTGCAAGCATGGTCAGTTGTGTGATTTATATCTTTGCAATTACAGGAAACTGGAAAGCAAAAGCTGGTCTTCAGGGGACATTCAGATTACTTACATTGTATAACTTCTTGCAAATCAAGCTGTCAGGTTGGTTGATATTATCTTAATCTACATGGACAGCAACGACAGACCACTAATTCAGTTATATGAATTTTAATTATGAAAGCTCTATTAAGGGTTGTGTTACCTAATCCAACATGTATACTTTTATAAAGTATATAGAAGTCCCCTCTCAAAAAAAGTCCATAAAGATTATTTGTTTATTGAGCTCTAACTCATTTAGGTCCACAAATTTGAAGGTTTTCAACTTTAGCATATAAGATTGATTAAGAATATGTCCAAACCACCTTACTCAATTTTTTCATCTTTAGTGATAACTTTTAACCTATTCCAGAATATTCATTCCTTAATATATTTTCATCTTAACGTACTCGTTTCAGTTACACTTTTTTTAGAATATGTTGTTTCTTCATTGCCCAACATTTAGCTACTTCCATTTCATTAAAGTCTGTTTGTATTTTGTTTGTGTTTTCTTCTAAAATTTTAGCCGACCCCACCTAGTGGGATAAGGCTTTGTTGTTGTTGTTGTTTCTTCTAAAATTTCTCCATTTTTTTAATGCGAAAAAAGATGACTAAACCATTTTTCATTTTTAATAATTAACTTGATTTTTGAGACGGAATAATTAACCTGATTAGTGATAGTCACATATAATTTTCTCTTTTTATCACTGAATTAAGCTAATTTGTTATGCTGAAAATGGTTAAAAAGTTGTTAACTTTTCAACTAAGATTTGCCATTGCTTATTCTTGTCTAAGGTTATAACAGGTTCAGAAGATGGAACAGCACGAATCTGGGGTAAGTGGTTTACCTTCATTACTTTAACAAATTCAAAAAAAGTACTTCTCAATTAACTGTTAAAGATAGATGGAATTTTGATAGTACAACAACCAAGATGAAAACCAGGAATTGATAATGCAATAAACTTTATAATTGAAACTTCAAATTTCGATCTGACTTAATGAGGTCATTCTCTTTCAGTTGCTTAGTGTGAACGTTACGCAATGCAGGGGCCCTAATTTTTCCGTTCATGGATGTTTCTTGAATCTTCATAAAAGAAAATGAATGTTTCTGGAGTTTTTGCCATGCGGTAATTTTCTTCTATTTATGAAGAAAATGAATGTTTCTTGAGTTTTTGGCATATGGTAATTTTCTTCTATTATTATCTATTTCTTGAGAAGGATACCTACGACCATATTCACGAAGTCAAAAAGCCACTTTAGGCTAATATTTAGAGAGCGACATGTTAAGCATATGGCAAAACTTTGAGAACAATATAATGGTCGACAAACAGGAAACCATAGAGACACAGCAGAACTGAGCTCACGATCTAGCAATGTTCAAGCTTTAAAATCTATTTAGAAGTTTCCCTTTTGTGTGAAAATTTACACCTCCCAAAGGAAATGTTGACATTTAGCAACTCTTGAGACAATTTCAACTCCGTTTGTTTTGATGAAAATGTTATCCTAGAAAATAGTTTCCGCTATTTGGTGGTGTGAAATAGGTTGGTTAAATGAAAAATACTTTCATGTTGACCGAAAAACTAGTACAAATATCTTTGAAAAATGAACTTCAGTTTTCCAAATGGGAAATCATTTTCCTCTCACATACCTTCTTCTTGTTCATTTCTGAGACCATTTATCTTCTTTGAAAGTCATTCACCAAACATATGAAAGAAAATCACTTTCCAAGAATTCACTTTCCTAAGAATTTATTTTCCTTATGAATTTATTTTCATCAAAACAAACAGAGCCTAGGTGCTCATTTTAAAAAATCACTATTAAGTAATTTTATATAATACACTTAGTTTTCAAGTTTCTTCAGTAGGTTCACTACCTGTGTTAGGAATATAATTTGTTAAAATAATTGGCGCTCCTTATCTTTTTATTCATGTCATTGTATGAACTACATGTATGCTTTATTTGTCACCTCCTGATTCATGTGTCTCATAACTTATGTTAGATTGCAGAAGCGGAATTTGCACTAAAGTAATTCATCCAGAGAAAGGCCATCCATTAAAGGAGACATCGTGGATTAGTTCTGTAGCCATAGATGAAAGGGAAAGTTGGCTGGTAAAATTCATAGAAATTCTTGGCAATTTATTCTTTAGCAGCATTTAGCTTCTTATAATTTGGAAGCTTTGAGAAATTGATATTATTTTATTTGGCTCTCCTATGTCTTTGTTGTAAGGGCATCAATTCACTGAAAAAATATCCAGTTCATCTTTTAGTACATATATGGTTATTTCCTTTCTTCACAAGAAGGTAATTCAATAGTATTTTCTATCATCTTTCTGTTCTAGGCTTGTGGCACTGGCACTGGATTATCACTTTGGAGCCTCCTATCTTTCGAAAGCATTTTCAGTGTCGACAGTCATGCCCCAGTGCAAGATTTAGTTTTTGATGACAACCATGTAAGTCCTCTTTTGATACAATTATGCAATCACACTTCCATTTGCATGTCTTTATATCCAGTACCAAATCATATATTTTATTCAGTTGCAACATTCTGGAGATTAATTTTCGAGTTGTTCATGCAACTTCTTTGTTATTCCTGAATTATTGGAGCAGCTGGAACATCATGCTAATTCTCCAGTGCAATTTTGGTCTAATAATTATTTTTCAGGTTCTAGTTGTTGGTTCTGAACCTATCCTGACACGTTTTGGTATTGATGGTGATGTTCTTTCACAAATAAAATGTGCTCCTTTGTCGGCATTTTCAGTCTCCCTTCACCCTTCTGGAGTATGTTTATTTCTCATTTCAATTATTTAGCTTGAAATATTGCATCACCCCATTCGATTATTTTAATGTTTGCTCGCTTTTGTTTCTTGACACTAAAGAAGCATTTGGGATGCACCGTATTCTTTTGTCACGAGCAGAGATTATGTTAAAAATGCTTGTTTGTATGTGTGACTACTAATTCTTCTACCTCTGAAAATTATTTATTGGCATGTTTTACATTTCATGTCTGAGCACTCATGCAAGGTTTCAAAGCATGGTATGTGAAATAATCTTTTAGCTTCAGTGTAATTGCTAGTTACCGTCATGCTGAAATCTTATAAATCTCACTGAATGGACAAAACTTCGAGAGAGCAGCTGACCTGAATTTGTGTTGGCTAATTTTATTAGGTCCGAGAGTGGATCTGTTAGCAGTTAAGGGAAAAATATTTGATAGAACAGCATGGTATTACCTATAACTGGCAAAAGTTTTCTGTTCCCCATATTAGCTATGAGAATGGGAATCTACTTCTAGTTCCCAAAACATTATTCTGTTTACTAATAGCTAAGATGGTGCTACTGTATGAAATTTCTATTCTAGTTTTGTATGTCAATGGAATGAGCAAGAATATGTTTCTTAGTTTTCATTGAATTAATCAGATCTATCATTGTCGACCAAACTGCTTGTAGTTTTATTATTTATATATACGTGATTAACAAAAGCCATTTCCGACTTAGCAGGTTATGGCTGTTGGCGGCTATGGAGGTCTAGTGGACATCATATCACAATTCGGGAGCCATCTGTCTACCTTCTGCTGCCCGGGATCGGTATAAACTCACGATCCATTTAACTGTTACAAAACCTTGAGCTTTTTTTTTTTTCCTCTGCCAGGATTGCTTTGTCATGGTGTGCCTTTTAACTGTATCCCTGTCGGTATTGTATGCATAACAGAAGCGCAGTTCCAACTATGTGAAGATGGCACAAGACTTTGGTTGTTAATATCATGTTGCGCAGAGTATGTAATGTTGGACTTAAACTGTCAAGTCTTTGTAATGGAGAAACAAGTTTAAGCTAATGCTGATGAATGTAGACCTACCATGTCTTCGGCATCATCATGCGGGGCTAAACCTCCTCTTTAATGTAGTCATTCAATTTTGTTTTTAAGATAGGCTAAAATGCATCTGCACTGTCGTATCGAGTGTTGTTAATGTAGCGTTCTCTTTTTCTGGATAATCCGACGGTGAGTGATCACTTCAAAAACATTTTTTTTGATAAAAAGATATATCCTTCACTTACATGTTTGTTCAACCAGAAAAACTAGAACTTTTTTCCTCCTAAATGAGAATTCATAACAGGTCATGTGGACACATTTTTATTAGAAGAATGTATTTTGGTACACAACCAAATAGATATGAGTACAATAAAAACTTTTTTTCTTTAATTTATTTTACAGAGTTTATTTTGTTTCCTCGACTTATTCCTAGGATTAGTATGTTAAAAAATTCCTAAGCAGTGTATGACGGTCAAGTACTTTACCTTTATTCTTTTGAAGAAAAAAGACCACATATTATGCATACAGAAAAAAGTACTTGCGGCAACTGAGACCTGCCTCTGTTTCACAATGGCATGACGGGAATATACATCTACAAAAATAAGTTAAAACATGCATTTTTTTTGTTTGTTTACTAGGTTCTTAATTGACTCGCATGACAACAGCGCCATTAAACACCAGGATTGCATGCCTACTGAGAAGAGACAAAAAATAAGCCATGTACAGTCTAAGCACAAACCCTCAAGAATCAGGATACTGTCAGCAATCCTCGGTGCAATTCAAGCCATTGTCACTATCTCACCTCTTGCACCTGCGGCAACAATGAATTCAGGATTGCAAAATTTAAAAAAAAAAGAAGAATTATAAGAATAAAGATCACCAGTAATCCTATTACATTTTGCATATATCTCTTTTGCAAGCACCAGGAGCGAATCAGTCTCTTCGGCCATCTTTGCAATCTTCTCAGCCTCCTTTATTGCCTCAGAAGCTAAGAATGATTTGGCTTCTGCATCAGCTATTCTTAGGGCTGCAGTTATTGCAGCTTCCTCCACAGGATCTTTAGGGTTAGCCAACCCTGAACTCTGAGGCACCTTTGCACGGTTTGCTGGATCCTTTTGTTTTGGGGCAAGTGTTTTTGTAGCAAAGGATGGATCTTTGAGTCTGTAGCCTTTTTGGACCTGCATTCCATGATTTCTCTATGTTAGCACACTTTATGGTTTCGACCAAAAAGTTATAGTTATTTGATAATTGAGAAAAATGGGCCCATCATTTAACTAACTCGATTCCCAGATCGGGCAAATATCTTGTTTGACATATGAGGCTGCAAATCTTTATCCCCTAAACCAAAGTAAAAAAGGTGTATCTAAAATTTGGACGAAGTATGCAAACAAAAAGAGTACATATTTATCTAGTGCATTACCAACCAATACACTCACAAATAAATAGATGGGGTCGAGACAATGAGGAAAATAACAAATGGAAAAATATATCTAGAATTAGAAAAGTGATACAAAAGCATCTGTGTTCCCATTAAACATGATAGTAGAGTGGAGACTACTCAATTTTGTACTACTTGATGAATTATCTTTTTTTTTCGGTGACTACTTGAGGAGTTATCTTGAGTAAGCAAGCACATGTATCTAAGAGAACACAGTTGAAATTCGGCAAGAGTCATAATGCATGTTATACAATACCAATGAATACACAATCAAGGCCAAGTTTTAACAGTAGAGCTTCTAATGAGGACTTGTGCCCCACATCAGCATCCTAAGAACAATCCCTTATTCCCTGAATCTAAAGCCAGTTTGTAGTCAAACTGTTTTTCTCTTACCGTCACAAAGATAATGGTAATCCAAACAAAGATCCTGTGACTTGAAGTCCTCTCATAGGGACAAGCATCTCAAAGGAGACAGTTGACAATAGGCACAAAAGTTATGATGCATGTGATACAAACCAATGAGTACTACGCTGTCAAGGCAAAGTTTCAGACTAGAGCTTCAAATAAGGACTTGTGTGGCATCTGCAACCTAAGAAGAATCCTCTGTTTTTAAGCCAGTTTTTAGTCCAATTGTTTTTCTCTTACCCCCACAAAGATAGTGGCAATCTAAAGATGAAGTGACATGAAGCTTAACCTTGTCAGAAGATGAGAAGAATGAAGAAAAGAAAAAAACAAATCCCTAAAATGTACAATGTCATATAAACCTTTTATGTAAACGAAAAGTACATGGTTTGGCATTCAAGAAACTTATTATACCATAAAATGACTTTCCAATATAACACAGCCAATTATACTTAACAAAAGTAAATACCAGTCGAGCAGGGTAACTATATTGGTTGTCACATTTTTTTCTTAGGGAGCATATGAACACAAATAAGTAGGATTACCTTTTCAATCTTATTCTGTGCAACAAGTCGCCTTAATTTTGAACTAAGCAACCTTCTAAAATTTTGTGGCACTTCATTTCTTTGCTGCATAACATATCAAATAGGTCAAAACAAGAGCATTAGAAAAAGAGAAAGAAAATGAAAATTTACAATTATCACCACAACGTCCACAGACATTCACAACATCTTAACAACTTCATTGCAAAAAAAAAAAACTGAAAGAGCATATCACTTTTGTCAACCCAGCAGAATCATATAAACCTACACTTAGATAAAATATGTGACTGAATACAAGTATCATAGATGCAACACAAACACAAGTTTCCACTGTCTTCAATCTTAATCACAAAGATCAACAACAAATCATAATGAAAATTTAATGAAAAAAATGGTCACACGATCAATAATACCACAGAAACAAATGATGGTACAACCAAACAGATATTACTCTATAGATAACTCATATTGCAAACATGACACACCAAAGCATAAATTCACAGACCTTTTGTTTATTATACAAAGGGGAGGAAACCATAACTATTTTCATAAACTGTAACTGTAAATAACACAAAAATTTAACAAACCTCTATAAAACTAAAAATTGCACCAATTTCTGATCCATTTGGTTCGTGTAGTGATGCGAGGGCTTCAATTATCATGGCAGCGTACCTGATATTTGAGAAAAAAAATATTGGATACTGATGTTGAAATAGAATTCTGAAACAAAAACAAGAATAAATAAAGCATCTAGGTTCATAGACACAAATTGATAGACAATAACACTGAATTATCGAACTAGACATTTACTAATAAAAGGAACAAGCTGTACTGAAAAAAGTATACATTATAAAAGAACCATGATAATGCCAGAAAGGACACAAAAAAATAAATTGTTAAAAGAACTATACCCACCGAGGTGGATTCTTGGGATCTTGAGCATTTTTAGGAGTGTCTATCACTGTTGAAGCTCCATCCTTCTGTGGGGCTGGGAGGATTAGGGGGGCAGCAGGGGTCTGAATGCTGGGTGGTGGGAGAGCCAGGATGCTCTTTGCCTTCGGTGGCCTCGTCTTTTCCCTAGATCCATGCCCACCGGCACTAACGCTCATATTCCTCCATTTATCCTGAATATCTTTGAGGCATGAGTTTATATAAAAATGACCAGGATAATAAAAATTATACGGAAAATAGAAAACCCGATACTGAAGAACAACTTCTAAGCTAATGGGCCTAGTACAAACTTCATTCAACATCTGCCAAAACATGAATATTCATGCTTGACCAGCGAGCTCTGACATTAGGTCGAATCAATTCTAACAATTAGACCTCTAGTGAAACTAGATAACATACCAAGACAGAGAAACATGATGCAGAAGACATCCATAAGTTTATCACCTATATGTTGGAGTAGCCCCTTTTCCATGTAGATAATTCTCAAGTAAACCAAATGGTAAAATAAAATCTAAAGCATATATAAGAAACACATACAACCAAAAGATGAATTCTCTAAAAAAATTTCCAGTCTCATACAATAGTCGGAAACAGGCGCGGTTGGCAACCAACAATGTATTGTTTGAAAGAGACAAGAAAAACGATATCAAGAAAATGGAAGCATAGACAAGACTCAGAGAATGCGGTGGATTTGTGGATGTCTCGGGAATTATAGCAACATGAAGATTGAAGATAACTAAACAAGCTCCCTAACAATCTTGCGATCACATATCGAGCCATAACCAATGCAGTCATTTCAGAAGTTCCATTGGTCCCAACGAACAACTGCAACCAGAATTCAAGCTTCTTGATTTAATTGAAACCATTTGCACGCTCGTGATCTCTCAAGACCGGAGAACAGATTAAGCATAAAGAGACCGATCATGTACAAAGATGTATGCATTGCTTATAACCAGGACACAAAAGCAGTAATTTTGATTAGCAGATCCTACAAAGGACACGATCTAGAACAAGATGCTCAGAATCAAAACTCAAAATGGAAGAAAGGCCAGACCTTGAGATCGATGTTGGAGCGGGTGGCGAGGAAGTGGGAGAACTCGGGGTCCTTCTGGATGGTTCGCCACTTCCCGGCGCCATGCTTGTCGACGCCGGCTCGCAGGGCCTCCTCCTCCTCCGACGTCCACTTCTGCTTAGGAGCGCCCATCGCTTTTCCGTCCTCTACTCCTCGTCACGGTTGTCTTCCTCTGCTCTTACTTATTCCTAGCAGCACACCATTGCCCTCAAGGCATCCTTACCATCTCCCTCCCACTCCTCCTCCTCCTCCTCCTCCTCCAACAAATAGGTTTTAGGGTTTCCTTCTGCTCCACACGAAGTGGGTGTACGAAGAAAAAGCTGTTAAAATAACGACGTAAAAGGGCAAATTTATTATTATTATTATTATTATTATTATTATTATTATTATTATTATTATTATTATTATTATTATTATTATTATTATTATTATTATTATTATTATTAT
>LTAE01004523.1:19562-32003 GCA_001647135.1 Pontederia paniculata | reverse complement strand
GATCCATCACGGCCCGTGATAGCTGATATGAAGTGCTGATCTTCTCCGAACTCCGCTCCTTCTTTGGCGTCATATCCAAGAGTTGGTTCCTTCACCACATTAGCTGCATATATATGTGATTTCCTGCAAAATTACACCAAACAGGAGTAGATTTCGGCATTGAAATAATATAAACAAATAAACTAGAAAATAGATGCATGCAATGTAGAATTGACTCAAAATAATGCCTAATGCAGACCCTAAACTATGTTGTAAAATGCATGCATCACTTTGGTTTGAGAGGGAAGAATTATGGGATGAGAGGAGGGGTTGGGTCCTATTTATAGAGAAGAAAATTCACCCCTAGATGGAGTTTGAATACAATTACGGCTCTCAAGAAAAACTTTGTATGTGATTATAATTCCATAAGATAAATCTTCCATATGATTATGATTCCTTTAAAAATAGTTAACATAGGATTAGAAATATTTAATTGATAAAAAAATATAATAGTTTGACTTCAATTTAAACTCTTTTCCTAATCTTAACCAACTATATCTTTCCTTATTTTATCATATCTCACCTTTATTTTATTTTAATAATATGAGGTGTTACATCAAGACATTATCTCGATTCATATCATCGATTTCAAATTTATCCTACAAGAGGCACATGATATAAGCATGTACGTAATAGAGATCACTGCTTCGAGGCTCCATATTTGGTTCTGCCCTTGGTAATTTATTAATTAAACCCTATGGAATATTGTTTTACAATTCCTTATAGTCACGAAACAATTCAACGAAAAAGTTAACTTGATATGCATGCACAAATTAAATGCAAATACTCATGAAAGATTAAAAAAAGTGATCTTCTCTTTGCAAGTAATCTAAAGTTAACAATATAAATAAACTTATGGAATCTATAGATAATTAGTGCTCCGTATGCCTCCATGTATGTATAGTGTCACTACAAATTTTGCCCATTGCTCTACTCTAGCTATTCCATCATATTGAAAGTATTTTTCTAA
The DNA here is from genome assembly GCA_001647135.1 of Pontederia paniculata. NCBI lineage: Eukaryota > Viridiplantae > Streptophyta > Magnoliopsida > Commelinales > Pontederiaceae > Pontederia > Pontederia paniculata. The sequence goes on along the minus strand of LTAE01004523.1, from coordinate 30,994 downwards.
ATAATAACATTGCTATCTTGTTTTTTTTTTGAATAATTATGTACCAACTTGTTATGTAAGCTTAACTTAAAAATAAACTAAAACTAAATTTCTATGTATTACCACAACAACATCCCACATTTGATTTCTCTCTAATTCTCCAATCTTCCATGTATTACCCTCAATGGACATATGTTGTGATCACATACTATCCTTCTTAAATGTCTTGAGAAAGATTTGTGGTTTTCTATAATAGCTTGATTGTTATAGAATGTTACTTTTAATTTTTTTTTTCACTCTAAGTCTTGCTACTTCTTTATATTTATTTCTCCCTCACAATTTTTTTCTCTTATCACAAACACTTGAACCTGTGTAGATCAAATATGAAAGGCATAAATTCAATGGAAAGGTAAACATTTTAAAATGATGGAAAATACAAAAAACTTCATAGACATACCAATGGTTAGTTGTGGGTTAAACTCATTTTCAACTAAAAAATGGATGATCATTCAACCTGTTAGTTAATTATAAATATTATAATTCAAAATACTCAGCTACATTAGAACTTACTCTTATAGCATAAGACGATGTATATTCAAATAATTTTAAAGAGAAAGTTGTTATTTATGACTTGGTCCCTTTCAAATATATCTGGTGCAACGAAAGTTAGTTGTGTTTTTATTGAAGTAGATGCCTCATTCCTTTTAAAACTTCAAGAGGGTCATCTTGTACTTATGAAAATAAAAAAAAAATCAAAATTAATTTAACTATATTAATATTATAAGTACTTATTATATATTATATAAATATGGAAATGCATAAATATGTCAATGCACATTTACAAACAACTTATGTTGAATTGTCTAAATTCGCTACATCATCTCATTGTTGTGTAACGTCAAAAATATCGCGTGATTGCACTTGTAAACAACACTTCATTCTAATTTGAATTGTTAGTAGCATAAAATACTTTTAGTGCTTGACTAGATAATACAAATGGCTCATTTGTTTTAAAAATTTACCTGAATTAACACTTACAATGACTTCATCTTTATTCACATCTTTCTCTTTTCGTACAAATAAATTACATCAAAATAGTACTAATCTTCTACACATTAGAAATTATAACTCAACGACATCAGTTAATACACCATAATAATCATTATTTTCATTTGTTTGTCACACCCACTAGCTCCAACCACTCTACAATTTTGAGTTCTCAAACTTTTATCATAATCTTTTACATGAAATGTATATCCCTTAACAATATAGCCACTAAAATGTATCATATAATGAATGGAACCATGTGACAAAGAGAGCATATCCTCCATCAATTTGATTGTTATCCTTTTTTTTTTTTTTTGCAATCATGCAACCTAGAAAGAAAACTTCTATATATTTATAACATTGCCAATTAAAATTCTTAGTTGAAACGTATATCGTACCTACCCTAAATTTATACCGACCAATATGTTGCTTGCTCCATTCAGCATTTTTAGAAATGTATTAGATTGGATCTTTGAGAATTCTCTATAATAAAAAAATAGAATAATACTCATCATTTCTTTTGAGATAGATTTTAATAAGAATATAATTGACTAATTCAAAATATTATTTTCATAAACGGTTGAACTTCATCACAATTTTGAGAATATATATGCGTGCTTGCTCTAATTCACATGCATTAAGAACATTCTATATGCTAGTTCCTAAAAATCTACTTGATTGATAAAAAAAAGATAATCTTCCACTTGAATCACTCATCTTGCCATCATAATTCGTTTCAAATTGATTGAACTTCATCACAATTCAAAATATTATTTTCATAAATGGTTGAACTTCATCACAATTTTGAGAATATATATTTGTGCTTGCTCTAATTCACATGCATTAAGAACAATTTATATGCTAGTTCCTAAAAATCTACTTGATTGATAAAAAAAAAGATAATCTTCCACTTGAATCACTCATCTTTCCATCATAATTCGTTTCAAATTGATTGAACTTTGTATCCAATATATGTAGATACCTTGAACATAGCATCATATATTCATTTGAAATAGAACTGTTTGGAGAGCCATATTACTAGTTAAAGTTTTTAAATAGTACAATCACTTCTTGATAGATGCACCCATTGATAATGAATTAGGTTCACACATCTTAGCTTCATTAGCTAAATGAATTGACAAATGCAACATAATATGCAAAAATGAAGGAGGAAATATCTTCTCCAACTTGGAAAGAGTTATAGGAATTTTGACTTCAATTTGTTCCAACTCATTTATCTTTAGCACATTTCCATCAAGATCATTGAAGAAGAAAGATATTCCAATAAGTGGTTTATAAATATATTTAGGTAGTAAATAATGTATGGCAAGAGGGAGTAAATGTTGCAAAAGAATATAGCAATCACGACTTTTTAGACTAAAAATTTTGTGATATTTAAGATTAACACATTGAGCAATATCAAATGAAAATCCATCTGAGACCATTAAGTATTTAAAAAAAAAGCCACAACTTGTTCTTTCCTTCAGATGATAAAGTGAAACAGGCAACGGTAACTTGTTTTTTCATCCTTCATCATTGGGTGCAATTTTGGCCTTATGTTCATAGGTTGGAATGTAATCGAGATTCGATAGTGTGTTCTTTTGCCTTCATCATTCATGATTGTCACAAAAATATTACCACAAACACTAAAATTTTCTCAATATGCATCACATCAAAATTATGACAGCAATAACATTTCTCAATATGAAAAGTAAAAAAAATATTTTTTGTTCCGTACCATCATATTCTTTTTTGTGTCCTTTGTTAATCACAATCCATCAAGATCTTGCACTTGTCTAATGATATCAACAATCCGAAAAAAACTTTTGATGGTAAGTTTAGTTCCATCAGATGTCTCTTTTATCATTCCTCCATTTATGAAAGGGAAGAAAATGTCGATGCTTCTTTTCATTGTTTAGTCTTAATGAGAATGTATCTTTATTGAAACATGGGCATGCCAAATTCCCTTTTTCGTACTCCATCTTGAACAATTTATCTTATGCTGCAAATTCATTTATAATTCACATCACTAATGCATGGTTAAAATATTGTCAAGTTGAAGTATCAAAGATCTCAATATCAATATCTTATAGATCATCTAATTCGTTAATTAAAGGTCGAAGATAAACATCAATTGCATCACCAAGACTTTTTGGATCAGGATTTAACATTACAAAATAAATTTTCTTGCTTCATACGCATATACTATGGCAAATTATAAGGAATTAATACCACGATACAAATGCTATATAAAGTTTTTGAATTTTTGAAATGTTGAAAACCATCAGTAACTAGTCCAAGTGATACATTATGTGATTTTATAGATAATGATTGATTAACTTCATCAAATGACTTCCATGCTAATGAATCAGCAAGGTACCTCATTGTTCCATCATCAACCCTTTTACAATGATGCAATCTCATTAGTGAAGATGCTTTTGCAGACATAAATAACCTTTGAAGTCTAGACTTTAGTGGAAAATAACAAAAGCCTTTATCGACAACTTTTTATCATTTTTATACTTTTTTTCTCCATAATGTTTATTTTGCCTCCATTTAGATACACCACAAATTTTACACGAGTCAATATATTTATCATCCGCCCAAGATCTTGAATTATTTTTCTTGCTTCATAGTATGAATAAAAAAAATTAACTCATTGGTTTAATAACTCTTCCTTCAATAATTTCAAAAGTATTATGAATGACTCATTACTCCAACAACCGAGACTTTTAATATGAAGTAAGTTAACTAGAGTAGAAAGCTTAGAACATCTTGATCTATAATACAACATTTCTCCAAAATCTTGTAAAAGTCTACAAGATTTTTTAGATCCAGCATATGGTTCCTCATTATATGGACCATTTTCGGTATTTGCATTTTTAACATCAAAATCAAGATATAAATCTATAAATATATCTTGCATTGCATCATCTCTATCAACCTCCTCTAATTCATAATCATCTTTGTATTCATGGTAATACCAAAAGGTATAATTTTGGATGATTCCATATTACCTTTAGATGTGTTTCGACAACCTTGCATGCTATTGAATTTGTATTACAACCTTGACACATAGACATCAAATTTCCTACATATCCGTTCTTCTCATAGAGTCATGATCTAAGAACATGTGCACCTCAATAATATATGTTTCCTCTATTCTAGTGTCGACAAGTTGTAGTCATTGCTTATTAGGTTCCTATAGTTTTGAAATCCAATCATAATATAAAAATACATTACAACTTAATTAGTAAAGCAATAAGAAAATATGTTACAATATAAAATGATAAAACACGAAGTTTCTTAGAGCAATTACAATCTCTCTCAGTCTCATGCAAACAATTTGCAAGCCATAAATAATAAAGTTGAACTTCTTTTGATTTGTCTAAAACAATACACTTGGAAAATATGTTCAAGATGTCACATATGTTTATTTTGAAAAGAAAATAGACATTGCATGTATTACTATTAACAACTATAACTGACTCTCCCCGTTGAAGATAGTAAATGGAGATTGACTCAACATCTATTGTCGCAGATCCAACTTTTGTTGTCGTGAAATTTCTTTTGTGGGTTATATATGATTTCTCTATAATGTGGGAGATTGTCCTAGATCCGTCAAATATATTATATATATATATATATAATTTTAAGAGCAGTTATGTGTTCTGATGATTTTTGACACGAAATAGTAAAAACTCTCTAATGACAGTCGTGAACGTATGTGATACATTTTCGAATCACATAATTATGTGTATGTTTTTTCTGTGTGATTCTTGTGATATTTCTCTTTTTGTTCTTCATTTATCCCAACAAAAGGACATAAGATATACAATCGTACAATTTGCACAACACCTAACAAATAACATTTATTTTCAAATCATCAATTACAAATCTTAGGATGATAATAGGCTTCAAATTGTTATACTGCATCCTATTAAAAGAGAGAAAAATATCATATCATAATGGACAATGATTCTCTATGCTTCCCCAAAAGAAAATAAAGTCAACAATGCCAAGAAAGGTTCATTTCAAATTCAATGGGACCACAAAAAAAAACATATTCATAAGAGATCACATCAGGAATTTACAAAAAAATGAATCATTAAAATTTGAATAAGATAAAAACATGATAAAAAATAATCTATTTAGATGAAAAATACTCAGTATATGTTAGAAATTATTGAAATGCAACAAACTAGTTCTTGTTTAGATAGTTCGAAATTTGACAGTTTTAAAAAAGTTTCCCTAGCTTTTATTATTAAAAGAAGTTAGTAAGTGGTGCTCTTGTTCTTGTCAATAACAAAGTAATTGGTACATACTAGTGTGGTTTCATAATAAGAATATTTTAGAGATTTATTTTGAATTGATTTGCAACCAATCTACAAACATATAGAGAGTCACCTTATTTACTTGTATAAGAATTATGAACTAGAAAAAGTTAATAGAATAATAATTTGTGTAACATCAAGATATGGGCTTTGACATTGATGTGAAGATTGTAGTGATATGGGTTTGTATGATGAATTATGTGTGAATATGAAATATGATAATCAAATTTTAACCCTTTTAGCTTCCTCAAATCTGCAAGTGCACAGGTCGAGTAGCTAACCTCGTGTATCATATCTATGATGAATTGAAGCTAAGAACTAATCTAACAGAATTAACTAACTAAGAAGAAGAACTAACTAAAAACAAGAAACTACGACTAAGCTATGATTAAAAACTAAGAGTGAAACTACACAGAATGAGCATCAATATATGTATCAGTGATAATATACATCTAATTTCAGAAATAAATGATAAGTTGTTTTTGGTATTTTGAATTTATGAAATTATAAAAACTAAACAAGAGACAGAACTATAGATTGATGCAATCAGGGAGGTAGTTCCCAATGGTAGGGTTCATCTAGAATTTCTGCTTATGTGATAATTGAGACAAGTTAGAGTTAGACTTTGGGCCGACTAACCGATAAAATTACTAAGGCTACTCTCATAGACACTTAGTTTATTGATTTGAATTGTCATTCTCAGAAAATCGTCTAGTCGACTATTGATAAATCTTCAAAATTTCCTAACCAGAATTCCCTACCATCTACTTTTCAGCTGATGTTAGAACATAAACGTGAATTATTCACTCTTTGCTCAATTATAGTGCTCAAAGGATTTCTGGTTAGTTGCAATCCAAGCATGAAGCTGCACTACCAAATCACATAAAACACAAAGATTCGATTCATTCCTTATGAGAATAAACATGTTGTCGAGTACCCTCTCGAGCCTCAGCCTTGGAAAGTAGTGAGGGGTTAGCTCAACAAAGAAGCACAGTCCAAACAGATTTGTTTCATAAAACAATCATCATCAATCGTATCCCAACACTAACAATAAATCTAGGTAACTAAGAAATGGATCTATGCTTTCTTCTCATAAAAGCATATAACAGGACATGACAACCTCTCGATGTTTCAGGAAAACATAGCAGCTGAATACATTTCTCAAACATTACAACATAAATAAACTCAAGCTCGATTCCACGAAAATACAAAAATAATGCTTTTGACTTTCTCTCGATTGTCTTGCAACAGAAACGATAAGCTTCTCAGCATTTCAGATTAACACATCTGTTAACAAGGTTTCTAGAATTAATATATAGAAATCAGCTTTAAAATCCACATTAGAAACTATCATATGAAAGAAAGTGTCTCAACATCACACCAGCATCATTCTAGACTACTACCATCCTTAGAAAATAACAAGTTTATCTACACATATCCGAATTCAACATTACAGACAATATAATGTTCTCAAATAAATACATGACTCAGAATCACAAATAAGAAGATAGATATCAAACTAAAGCCTCTTAGTTGTATCTTTCCTTCTTCTCCTTCCTAACGCAGCTCCTTCTTCAAACCCTAATCAGCCTCAGATCCCAAACCTCGAATCAGCGAGAGTGAGAGAAGAGAGAGCCCCAGAGTAGCAGCTTTTCTTCCTTTTATATCTTCTTGTGGAACCTTTGTATTCTTCTTTCCTCTACTCTGATCGTGCCATTGATCCCCTCCAAAGGAATCTTCTGATGTAGCTTCAAAAAGTTGGGAGGCTTGGACAAGTGGCAGTCTTTGCAGCAGCAGCTCAAAAAGCAACAGAATCATCAAAAAATGGGAATATGACATCTCCAAAATATCCTGTGCTAAAGACAAAACAACAACCAACATCTCATGGATTAGTTTCTAATAGGCAATTAGCTCATATTTGTTCCTCATAAAGTGTTTTAATAGAAGGGATTAGGTCAGCAGATAATTAGTGAACCAAAATGAGACGATTTGAGCTGAAAATTCATCTATTTGTGCATATATCTCGGTATAAAGTTCTACATGGCAGTTATACACATAACTTGGAAAAGTGAGGTGATGAACATGAGAGAATGTACATTGAAGCTATAAATGAACAGAAAATAATAATGTTTTTGCACAAAATTATCTATATGAAAACTACTTATCAGACATCATATTTCTCTCATAGTCATGTGTATTTATATGTCATCCTTATCAATGTCCTAGGGTATATATGATCTTGATAATGACAGTTTGCTGAGATAAGAAGTTATAACATCAAACTTGAATAGCTAAATGAAAAAAGTGTGTAGCTTGGCATGTCCAAAACACTTATATTCTACTAGTCAATTAATTGACCATCTAAGAAACCATAACATCTAATCTTTTAAATAATTAAAATGGAACATCTAAGAAACTAGAACAAAATAAACTTAAAACCTAGAATGACTAAGACAAGGAAAAACTATCAGGGAAAACATCATATTTTGGGCACCATCAAACAACAATTAATGTGACGTGAGATCAAAAGGGGAACATGTACCCGTCTAGTAGCAGTTCAGAGCAACATCATTTAGCTCAGGGTCAAGGGCAAGCCGGTGAAAATAAAAAAAATGAGGGAAAAAATGAAACGAGGTGGAACAAAAAATAGTTTAGGATTATTGGAGAAGGAAAGGAAAAAGATGGTGTGTTTTAGATTAATGATGAGTTCATTTTTCCTTATATCTATTTTTTAATGATCATAACTGACTCAACCATTACTACAGATGAATATAATTATCAGAATAATATTTTTCCATTATAAACATCTTACATTGGGCAGTTTTTGTGATTGTCAATAAAACTTGGTTGTTGAAGATCCTCTTTCTCATGGTGACAATTATTTTTATAATGCTTTCATCATCAAGAGAATATTAATATGTCATTAAGTCATAAAGTTATTTTTCCTATGATCTCCTCATTTTGTACTATGACAAATCCCAACATGATTTTGGATAAAGATTAACAAAAAAATAAAAATAAAAGAAAAGATAACTAATGATGACTAGAGCCTTATTACGATGAATAAATTATGAACAACCTATGCTTCACGATTGAGATGAATAAATTAATCACATATTCGAATATCAGATGAATTAGCAACACATATTATATGACCTCCCATACTACGTATAAAATATTCTTATTCTTAGAAAAATTGATATTACTCTTTATTAGCTCTACTCCAATTCTGCTTAAGATGCAAGGAGATGTAAATCCTGCACAATTTAGCCTCCCTTACTGGGATAACTAAACAGACCACACAATTTTATTACTCCTCACTGGATTTATTAAGATGGGGACATTAATTACTTTAATTAAAAGTTAAAAATCAATATCCTTAGCAATAAATAATAAAGAAATATCACGCTTACTAGTAAATAATCAACTAGAGCCTCTATCAAAACTATATAAAAACATGAAACTATATAAGGGGGTCCACAAGTTTGACTTAGATATAGAATTATTAAGATTTTGCTAGAAATTGAAAAATAAATCATGCCATCATGAAGTAGAACTTAAATACTACTTTTTGGACGTCGATGAACTTCTACACAATCTTCTTTCCAAATGTATCGTGTGGAAAATCCCTTCAAGATCCTTTAAGTTTATCTTTATTCTCTGTGTTACAACTCAACTTCAAGCCTCTAACATATAAATTTTGGCTCTGGACATGCATATTTATAGCCTAAAATGGGTTCCTTAGACAGCTACAAGTTTGAGAGAAATAAAAATCTTTTTCTTTAAACCAAGGCATCATTGATGGGAAAATTCGAGAACAAGTAGAAGATCACAGAGAGAAAACGCAGAAAAATAGAGAACTCACACAGATTTACCCAGGTTCACCCTTTTGAGAGGGCTACGTCTTGCAAAGAGATTTCACTATATTCTTATTTTTCGTTACAACCGCTCAACATCAAGTATGAAATAAGAGCAATATATATATGGGTCCAAAACCCTAACAAATAGTAAATCTCTTAATCTCCACCATACGGGCCAGCTTAAATAAAAGCCCAAATCCCCGTTGGGGGGCGGTGCCCCCCGAACCCCCCCTTTCCGCGCGTAGGGGTTAGATTGTGAGAAACAAGAGGCCCTGAAGTATTCACCAACTCCAACAATCATTATGCTGAAATTTAACATAATTTCTTGGCCAAAGTTGTAAGGCAGTAAAACTGATCCAATATGGTACAATTTTGATAATAATTAGTTCCCATGTTTCAAGTAGATTGGAAAAAATTTTTCATAGAAATACGTTCAAGGATGAGGTTTCCATAATTTAGATTTATATTTTTTTAGCTCACCATTAGGTAAGGTTTAAAGCCTCAAAACTTATCGAAATCCATTTAAAATTATTTTATCTTGACCCTCACGAGGAGTTTGCTGAAGTTAGGGCATCATTTGATTTTGAAGTTGATTAAAAATATGTATTCTCTGTGAAATCAACCTCTCTATTGTAGCCACTATTGATCTATCGCACTCTAGGGCAAGCAGATTTCCATATATGAGAAATCATAGTGTGGCTGGAAAAAGTTTATATTGGGTCGTGTCAAGATCGCCGTGACTAGTGTCAAAGTTGTTCGAAGCCACAAAACGGTTGTAGTGGTTGTCAACATTTCAATTTAGATCTTAAGATTTTATGATCTTGTGAGCCCTAATCAATCTCGATCTTAATGTGATGATCTAATGGGTAAGATCTTAATAGAATCTTAATTTATGTCATATGATCTTATCCGATCCTATACGATCTCAAATAAATATTATAATTATTTAAAATATTTTTTTGTAATTTTGATAATAACAAATTATATAGATTGAGTTCAATATATTTTTCTTACAAATTGATCAAATTGTTATCTGTTTAATTCAAATTAAAAATTTGAGTACAACATAATTTTTAAAAATATATTGTTTATATTAAAATATATTATTTATTAATTCGTAGGATCTTACGATCCTCGATTCGATCTTATGATCTCCATACGATCTTATGTAAGATCTCGATCTTGACAATCTTGGTCGTGACAGTGGCTATTGTGGGACGGAAAGGTTGTAGTGGGGCACGATATCAAATATATAGTTACCACTACAAGATCGGAAAATGGCCTTGTTGATTTCATATTAACTCCAAATTACGCCCAATTCGCGCATAACTTTTTCTAATCACTCCATCACCTCAAAAGAAAGTATAATCTATAAAATAAATACTTAGAACTAGATAGATTCATGAAAAAATAAATTAAAAAATAAACATAAAATAAATGCATCCAATGCCAAAAACTATGAAAAATAATTAACCTCAATGCAATGCTACAAAAGCATTAGATTAAGCATGCGTCAAGGTGCCGTGTCGATGCTCCTCTTTGATGAATCCGGTGTTGTCTTAGCAGCAAAATTGTGCGACGTGGGCTCATGTGTGTCACGAGATCACTCTTGGGAGTGCTTTAACATATACAACGCCTAGACATATCCTATCTATCTAAGCCTATTCGAGTTATGTAGCGGAAGATCTTATTTTGTGGCTTGTTGATGACAATTCGTGTTGGCCTATGTGCTTGGGCACGACTTGTTAGGCAAGTGTAGTGTGACGCTATTGCACTCGAGCTCCAATTATTTTCTTATATCTCTAGTTAATTTTGAAGGATGAAATCATATTGTAACTTTCTGTTTACTCTTATAGAATAAATTTATTGTAAGGGAAACTTGTGGAACTCATGACCTAATCGATTTTAGAATTTATTTAATTTTCCAATATAACATAAATGGGCTATGTAATGTTTTTTTCATTAATTGATTGATATATTTATTTTAATTGACATGTTAGATAGGAACAATTGATTGTTGATTCTCTTTGATTTTTAAATTTGACTTTTGACTTGGTTTGAAATATTGAGAAATGTCGTATCCAAATAACATCTTATAGAGGAATACTTTGGATATGTGGTCTAATAATCGTCATCCAAGATATGAATAATTAGTAGTTTAGGATATACATAATATATATATATATATATATATATATATATATATATATAT